>JAHZNJ010001284.1:0-16292 GCA_027744475.1 Lepidocyrtus cf. sotoi NNG-2020 | reverse complement strand
TCCGCTAACGACCTGATGTGCACTGAAACTGGAATGAAGAAGGTCGTAAAATGCAAACCAAAACATTACAACGCAAAGCAACGTTTAGGAATACGGAAATAAGTATAGCGAGTTAGTAAGGGGGAAGGAGAGCTTATGAAGATAAATATGAACTGTTTTTACTGCTTTACTTGCATATTTACATAGTAATTCATAGTTAGAATAGAAATTATAAATATTTTAGAACAAATTCTAATTTTAAGAATGGCAATAATATGTACACATAAGGCAAAGAAATAAAAATTAATTCAACAAACATTGTTGTACGGTTATGGTAATTAGTCAGCATTTCCACCCCGTTATTACAAATATTGCATTTTTAAATATACCTATCAAATAGATCTTGTTCATCAACTTTCGGGTTACTAGTATAATATCAATATTAAATATTTACGTTCTTCCTTGTCCTCTGCATTGGTAAACAAGCACCACATAAAAGTTTCTAAATTCCGAGCAATCAACAAAATTTAAGAAAAACAAAATCATTTAAATGAAAATCAACAGAAAGACAATGAAGACTAAATGGGCTGGAACGGAAACTACTTTCTTTCGCCCAAACTGATCATTTCATTATACCAGCCAGTTTTTTTGTATAATGCCACATTTCTCTACAAAAAAAGCATTCAACTCTATAACTCTACTGAAGCAAACGCTCTGAGGTTATAACACAGCAGCTTAATAGCTAGCCATTGAATCTAAAAAAACTGCAAATTCAGACTCAATTCTCCTTTTTTGTGCTACCATTAAGTCCCAGTCATTTAAGAGATAACTGGTGGTTTTCTATATTAAAAAAGGGAGAAAATGAAGCAGAAGCTCCATTCTATAATCATAAAAGGCTATGCTGCCAGCATTACTGAGCAAGGACAAAAAACGTTAACGTTAAGCCAGAGTAAAGTAAAAGTCAAAATGGCCTGAAGTGCATGGATTTATGGAACAGCGAAAAGTAAATCCTTTGCGATGCGATGCGATAGATTCATTTTCAGATAAATGTTCAAATGTTCAAGAAAGAAAGACCTACACTATAGGAGCAGCAGTTTTCTCTCTTTTCCATTTTCTTATGTCCGTAATGTGCCTTTTCTGCAATGTAGAGAATGAATATTAGCATTTCTCTTCTCCTCTTTTCTTCGGTCATGCTCATGCCAACAGTCATTTCATTCCATTCTCTCAACATCCATTCCCATTTTCTCTGGGAACATTTGCGTTGAACGAAAACTTTTCAAGGAAATGAGCTTCACTTTCTCTATATTTCCATTTTGTCTTCTTTTTCTTCCCCATTTCATCTTCTCTCTTTTTGGACTTTTAACGTTGAAATTTCCAGAATCACTTTTTATTCTTCCTTATATACGGAATAATGCTGCTGCTGCTACGTTGTTGATGATGATGATGATGATGAAATCTAATATAAAAGATAGTTTTATATAGGCTCAGAATAGCCATTGCATTGAGTATAAAACTACAAAAGAAAGAAAGTTTTAAGGCTATTCGTTATTGCCTCATGACTCTATATGCCCCATTGTGAATTGCTTTTATACTTCGCTTCCCGTTTGCTATTACTGTTGAAGCTGAAGCTGAGGAGGAAATGAAAGCAGCAGCGGTAGCAGCAGCAGCAGCAGCAGAGCAAAGGAAAAGAGTCAAATAACAATACACGTAAGTTTTTGAATACGATAACGACTTTCTATATAACTTGTGTGTGTACGCGCGTTTTCTTTTCTTTTCTTATTATGAAAACTCGGTATATTACGGAGAAAAATGAAAAGGAAGAAGAGGGTTTCTTTTTGCCTTTACTATATATTTATATAGTGGAAGTGCCATTACCCGAAGCTTTTCATGAGCTTAAGATTCGTTTTCCCAAGTAAAATGGCGTTTCTTAGGACAGTCCCAACTCTATCTGGAATTACCAGACTTGTCATTTCCGTTCGTCCCTTATTGCTACTATAAAGACATACCTACCTACCTACATTATTACTAGAGTTCTTCTTCTTTTTTCCTCTCTACTTCCTTCTTCCATTATTGCTTGTGGACTGCGGAGGCTTCCCTTTTTTTATTCAGTTTATTCAGTTGGAGTTGGTCATTCCATTAACATTTCCATAAAATACTACTACTGCTATAATAAGACTATCGTGCTCGAACACGATAACTTTTAACTGGATAAAAAGTTTGCAATGATAGAATGACTACAAAAGTAATATTATTACTTACCTATGTGCATTTAAAAAGGAAACTAACTGTTGTGTATGCTTTTCAATGTTTTAAGATGACGAAATTCAAGATTTTGAAAATTTTAATTATACAATTTGAATAACACTCATTCTTTTTTTATAAGTCTTTGTCAGATCTAAGTCACCTACAAACAAAACATTATTTTAATTTATAAAAATGGCGTTTATATTACCGCCACAAACATTAATGCAAAGCTTCTACTTCAAAGCATTCTTTTCTACCTCGTAAGTACAGTAACCTTTGCGCTTTGCCTTCTTCCCTTTTTCTCTTCCTCTCTCTTTTTCTCCTTTTATTTTGGATTACCCGGAACTGCATTGAAAGGGAAACTCAATTCCCAAAACTGACTGACTGACGATGAGAATAAAAATAAAAAAATCTGGAAGAAGGAACTGAGAAGAAAAGAAGAAGAATATCTCTTTTTTAACCCTAAAAAAGGATAAAAATCTCTACATATTATGATTCAGCAGCAACAGCAGCAGAAGTAGCGTAACATCAGCGTAAAGGGAAAGAATCATCATCGCCATCATCATTCTTTTCCGTGGTGGCGTGGCATTACTGATGCCGTTTTACACGGTAGTAAACGAAAGCATTCATGAATACCTCCCTACTTCAGCTACACTTTACATCATCATCATATTATGCATTGCATTGCAATCGTTTCGTTCTTTCACGTATTTCCCTTCCTTCCCTTTCAGATAGTAAGAAATTGTTGGTGTCGATGTTGATGTGGCAGTGCATATTGCACGTAAGTAAAGTAAGTACATAAATACAATCTTTCTTTTTTTGTAGCTAAATAAAAAAAGTGAAGAAGAAGAAGAATCTTTTTAGCTTAGGAAAAAAAACTTGAAACTCAACTTGACCCTCTAAGGTAATAAAACAATGATGAAGGGACATAAAAATGAACCAAGACAAATGTCAATAGACAGCTAAAAACCGTATTCTTTTTCGTTGCTGCTGAAAAGTAAAAAAGAGGAAAGGAAAAGTAAAGTTCTTATTTTTTGCATTTTATTTTATTTTATTTTATATTTCCCATCTAAATCCACCGTAGAATGAGCAATGGCAATGAAAGGGGTTGTTTCATGAAACTGAAACCTTTTTTATATGCCACTGCTACACACAAAACGATGATGTTCATGAGTGAACGAGTGAGTGAGTGACACTGAGAGTGCGATTGTTACAGTTACAGTTTCACCCATAATATTATTATGCCCTTTACATCATTTACAACAACAACGAGAGGAGCTCTGTAGATTGTAGAAAGTTATTTTATTTAAAAGGAAGCAAAACAACAGCAGAAAGAAAAAGATAATACTTTTTAGAGGGAGCACCGAATAAAGCAAAATTGGTGATGGTTTTGATGGTGGTACTGGTGGTAGTGGCGTTGGCAGTAAATATACACGTCAACACCAAATACGACTAATAATAGTTTCATCGTTTTCCTTTTGATGTACTGTACTAGGGAAAATTGGAGATAGGGTGATGGTGATTTGGTGATGGTGATGCATTTACGTATTTGACTTGAAGAAGAGTGTACAATAGGAGTAGTAGCAAGACTCCTGATTCTCTAAATAAACTTTACTACACATTTGCTAACATCAGCGCATCCCTTTACATCTCTCAGCTTTACTGCAGATAAACCAAATTTATATTACAATGGAAGAGCCCACCAAAATTCCGTAAAAATCCTACTAAAATTCCGTTCCATGCTCTTTCAGGGAATTGCTTGAGCTTGACTGTTGTTTGTTGGTGGTGGTGGTGGTGGAAGTGGTAGCTCATGTCAGTGGCGGAATTTTATATTGTAGGAAAATGCGATGATGGGATGTAATGTGAGTGAAGGAAAAGCAATCACAATCATTGATATGATGTGATGTGTTACTAAAAACTAAGGAAGCAGTTTTTAAACTTATTTTTTAGAGTGAAATGACATTATTTGTACAATTGCAATAAATCCACTCATTTAAAGTTTGTACATTAACTGTACGGTATAAATCTATTAGATGCGCACATTTATGTGTTGTAAATTAAAAACAATATCGCATTAATAGCGCATACAAAAACAAAAAGCCACAAAGACTCGACTCGACACGTTATAAGCACATTTTTACAAAAAAATTTAAATCGTGACTATTTTTGATCGCAGCAGCTTAAATATTTTCATCGCACGTGAGACATGTTTGCTGCATCCGTCATAAAACCATTTTGATACAAAATAAAAGCCTTCAACAAAAAAAACGAGATAATATTTGAAAGGATGAATTTCATTTCATTATTTAAAAAATAAATGTGAGCTAGTCAGCCTATTTCCTTTCATTTACAAAATAAAATAAAATGAATGCTTCCCTGTACAGTTTTTTCTGCAGAAGAAGAAAAAGAAGAAGAAAATAAAATATTTTGAAATTTGACTGAAAAATTAGCAATAGAATTGTACATTTGCAGATACAAATCACGTACTAAATTCAACAAAAATTGTTTTGAATCTTGAAAAAAGGGGAAATAATCAGCAGCAACAGCAGCAGCAACTTCAGTCTTCAGAAAACATTTACTTGATTCACAATCTTACATGTTTTTCAGTTTTTTTATGTCAATAAACTACATTATCAAACTCACTAGAATTAGTTACTACTTTACTCAAACATAATAATAAAAGAATTTCATACTTGTTTTAATGACCATCCACTGCTCATCAAGCTTGATGGGTGGTCGGCTGTCTGCAAGCAACTGCAACAGCAGCAGCAGCAAAATTCAACTCTTCCTCGGATGACCTTTTAAAGAATAATATCTTTATCTCTTTAAGCACTTCATTATTTGCTTGTGGTAATCCCGAAAAAAGTCCACACACGGAGCGAATAAATGAAGCAAATGGTTATAAAATATTTATTTATTATTTGTTCAACTAAATAGTTATTAAGCTTGATTGACATGCAATTTTCATACTAAAAAATTCTACATTTTTATGTAAAAAACTTTACATTATTTCATTTCTTTTATTTGAAATTTGAAGAAGAAATATCTTTATTTGCAGCAATAGCAATTGCAAATGCAAGTTTTGTGAAGATATTTATCATAAAAAATGGCCGAGGCTGCTACTATCATGGTGGCAATCAAAAAACTGTCATTACAATTGAAATGGAAGATTTTCTCTGGTAAATTGGCTATAATGAAGCTAATTAAGAAGTTTATGTAGAAAAAAGAAGAATACAGAAGAATAAAGAAGATATTTTTGTGAAAAAAAGTAAAAAAAATGCCATTGCTTTAATATTACTATTTGCAATGAAATCTCATGAGTGAGTGAAATTTGATACCGGTTTTTATTGCTGAAATCATATCCACACAATTGAATTGTAAATTGCTAATTCAACTACTGCCACAACTACCAAATTTGAGAATTTTATGAAATTTTATGGAACAATGAAGACAGTAATTGAAGACTAACCGTTACTGTCGTCTCGTATTTGATAGAGAATTTCTCATATTATTACTACGTGCCTACGTACTTACGTAGGTAATTTACTCAAAGTACTCAATAGGAGAATACCGCTACTTTACAAAGATTACAAAGATTCAATGTACGGATAGATGTATTTAAGAACTATAATTTCATGAACAAGAGCATCAATGTTTCTTGTCAATTTTTCTAATGTAAGAAGACGCCAAAAATAGATTTTGAGTCACACGCATTGGCTTAATAACTATAGATACGTTTTTAAACCATTCAGTACNTCAATTTTTCTAATGTAAGAAGACGCCAAAAATAGATTTTGAGTCACACGCATTGGCTTAATAACTATAGATACGTTTTTAAACCATTCAGTACAATAATGTATTAATACCAACTTTTCAAAAACGAATCACTTTGTTACATGATGGTTACTTTCATACCAAACGGTATCCATTCCAAATTTCAGAAACTCCATAGACTTCCTACCAAATGGCAATCCTGAACTAGTAATTAGAACCAAATGGCATGTTCTCACGTTATTTTCCACCGTATAGAATATCCAATATCCAATTAACATTTTGTTCAAATCATCATCAGCATCATCATCATTATGTACAAGGAGGACTATCCCTTCCTTGTCAACTTACCGCATAATTTTTTACTTTACTGTCAAAGGATAAAAATTCTGAAGGAGAGACTACTTTGACGGCATTTTTCTTGCCGAGCTTAGGTCAACTTTAGAAACATTGAAAATGTAATGGGAACGGGAATATTAACAAGTTCATTCATAAATTACAAGTCAAACATTCTAAATTATAAAATCCTAAAAATATGGAGAAACTTAAAATAATTAAACGGTTGCTAACGGCCCATTTCTAATTGTGAAGAGATATTTAAATTGAGAGCAGTATCCACTCATCTTTTACTTACAGAATTGTTTTTATTTTGAATTTCATTTTAGTAGCGTAGAAATACCATCGTATTACCAATAATCCTAAAAATGACTTCAAATTTAATCCTTCGATTGCTACTTACGCCAACCCAAAATAATAAATCGTTGAAAGGAATGATAATGACGATTTTTATATCATTCCCATTTTTTCCCAGAAAAAATATCCATCACCAAGAAAAAATCTACCATAGTTGTAAAAGCTTTCTTATTTCTTTTACTAACATTCACGATCGCTCAAATTGCTTCTTATTATTCTCAGCTTGCTTCTATTTCTCAAATAATTTGTGTGAATCTATTCACGTCCTTTTTTACAAACCTTGATGACAATTTGAATCACTCATGCATAAATAAAATCGAAATATTTGCACATTCTCCCCCGAATTTATTTCATTGCATTCCGTATGAAAGCTTTTTGCAAATTCAAAAAACTGTATTGAAAGAATTTCTCCACAAATTACAATCTATCGTCACATTATGTCATAGAATCCCATACATTTTATTGCTAAATACTGAGAATTTTAGAAAAAAGAAAAGAAATTATGTCATCATTAACAATATTCCTTAAGGATATAATACTAACAACTCATCTATACATACGAAATTTTAATATATTTTTAAAAAACACCAATACCGTATAAATAAGTCTAAAATGGATGATTCAACATAAAAACAGCTAAAACGCTGCTACGTCACTCACTCCTCACAAGACGACAAATTATTGCTTCTGTTGAGCTCTTGTCTTAAGAAAAATGAATTTTTTTATTTTTCATTCATTTTGTTTTGTTTGCTATGTATTTTTGTGTTTTGCACTATGTTTGTATAAAATGCTCGTTCATTTTGGATAGATAGATGGTGAATAAAAATGGGATATTATTATCATCAAGATGATGATAATCATCATGAGAAATAGAAATAACTTCAAAAAGCATTTTTTTCTTTTTTTGAAAATGGGAAAAATACTCAATACCTCCATCGAAAACGTTTGGGAATCTCATTTAATGTCGTCTTTTATGCATATTATATCCCTCCTTTAAAGACATTTTCTGGCTTTTCTTACTACATTTCACGATGATGATGATGTCCCATGTTTGTAATTCTGTCTAGTCATACGTTTTTCTAAAAACAGCAGCAGCAACAACAAAAAAAAGCAAAAAATATCTTCGAACTGAAGCGTACACGAGAAAGCAGTCGCAGTCTGTTGAAGTTGAAGATGTTTATTTATGAAGATGGATACGAAACTGAAAGAGGAATACGAAATACTTTTCTCTTTCCCCTCTTTCTTCAAACTTCTGCGTTCTTTCTCAGTATTTTCCTCCTCTCTCCTCTCTCTCCAAAGTTGTCAACCTCTTTTTTCACTTTTGAACTCAACTCACTGAAAAAAGAGAAGAAAAAATTATAACTATTTTTTTATCATTTCGATGGTAGAGAAGTGAACCTCGTTAGTTAGTTTTAACAGGCAACAAGAAATAAAGTAAAACGGAAAATATAAAGTGAGTAAGTAACTGACGTTGTTGTTGCTGTGTTGTTTGGCTGTTATTATGCTTTTCGTAGGCAATTTACTTGCTGGCACATGCTTCCTCTCTAGCTCGTATATAACATTCACCAGAGGATAAAATGTCAACCAGACGACGTGATGCACTTTTGCCACATTTCTTTTATTACAACTTTTCCATTCCGAATTTCTTTAAATGCTGACTTTGTGCATTTTCTAACTGCTTTAACGGCCACATTCAAACTATGTTTGGGGAAATGGAATGGGAGATTTCAAATAGTTTTTAAACTTATGAGTATTGCTGCTGCTATTTCCTATTGCTTTTGCTATTGCTGTTAGTTAGTAACGTCTTATCAATTCTCGAACATTCATTTTCTCGAATTCATTTCGTTTTTTTTCTCGCTTTAACTTTTATTTTAGTTTTTCGTCTGTTTTTAAATTTCAAAGTTTTTTTCTTTTTCCTCCTCCTCCTCTCGTTTTTAACGTATATCACAGTTCTTTTGAACTAAATGGAATTCTTAGAGCTCCACAGACAAAATTATATGAGGGTAAATGGTACATTTTGAGCTATTTTAGAAGACGTTTTAGTTGTGGATTGCGGAGTGAGTGTAGAGTTGTAGAGGAAGTCAATTTTTATCATGATGACTATGACTCTTACATATCACCGTTATTCTGAATTAATCACATGTTAAAAGTTAAACTTGGAAAAATATTTCTCTCTCTCTTTCTTCCTCGAGAAGAGAAAAAAACGTTTCCAAAATTTCATTTTAAGACGCATCATCATCATCAGAAGCAGCAGCAGCAACTCGTCTAATATTCAAATTCTTTCTGAAAAAAGATATTTTTATTTTTAAAGGTGAATCCAAAACAGAGAACTGAACGGATTTAATACGTATTTTAAGAATTTTTTACATTAATAGATAGACTGCAAATGTAGCTGGAGTTTTTTTAAAAATTGCTTTTTGCTATTCATTTTAACTGGATTGAATTTATTGTTGATCGACGCGATCAAGCTCAAGATCTATTCAATAACAATTTTAAAATAACTTGTAAAATGAAAAACAGTCGCCTTAATTAAAAATTTTATTTGAAAATTATCATATCAATAAAATTTTAATTATTTCCTCATTATTATTTTATGCTAAAACGATTTTTCTTCCCTTTCGCTTCTCTTCTGTAAAGTAGTGCGATTGCTTTTTAATTTTACAATTATTATCGTTCATCAAATCGCAAAAGCCAAAGCCAAACTCCAAATGCTTACGTATGATTACGTATAATGCAATGATGAATAAAATAGTTTGTTCCTCTTTGGACTTTAAAACTGCTGCTGCGGTGCATCTACAATCCACACACAAAATCCAAAGCACAAGTATATAGTCAAAAAGGAAAGTACTTGAACTGAACTAATCAAACCATCTCAATCTCATGAGGGGTAATTTCTCTTCTTTGACAACGACAAGGCACACATCATCATGACACAAACGCCCACACTACTACTCCAACAAAACGAATTTCAGTTTACGTTTTTTGACCATTTAAAAGTGCCGTTGACTCACATCATTATCATCTTCATCCTCATCAAATTATCTTTTTACTCATCAAAGTTGACTTTACGAGTTTAAGGAGAAGCTCTTCTTGTGCCACTAATCCCATTTACTCTAATAATCATAATCATCATAATGATTATATTATAAACAGCCTTGCATGTGTTAGTTGAGATGAATTTAAGCTTTTATTATCTCTACACGGATCACATCACAGCGTAGCGTAGCATGTGCAGTGCACCAATCTGATGTGAGATTTGATTTAATTGAAAGAAATCGTACGGTACGTATTTATTTTTCCGCTAATAAGTCATTTGACATGCACGGTCAGTTTAAAAAATAATCAAACATAAGAAAACTATTATGACCAATTTTATATCCAATTTAAAGAGTTCAGTCACTTCCCTCTACGAGCGAAAGAGAGAGAGAGAGCTTCTGCCAATTGCTACCACCATTTTAAAATTGGTTTTGTCGTAAGAACAGTCAAATAGTCAAATGTCAAGAAGCGTCTTAATAATAAAAATTAAATGAGATGGTGCTGCAAGTGACGATGATTGCAAAAAAAGTGGTTAATTTTATGCAAAAAAATTCAGATTCAATCCAATCTAGGACACCATCGCATCACCACCAGCACCACCACAAAACTAGTCAAGCTTGGATTTTAATTTTATTATTTATTTTAGTATTTGAGTTTAAGAAGATAAATTTTTTTATTAAATTAAAAACATTCCAGAGAGTTATTAAATTACAAAATAAAAAATGTAAATGTGGAATTAATTAAATGAGTGAATCAAAAAACGGTAGACCTTTTATTAACAATTACGAAGACATTATTAACATAAAAAATAAAAGTTTCTCACTATCAAATAAATATTGTTTTTCAACAGAGAAAGAGAAAGAAGATCATTTTACTTGAATAAAAAAGTTGACCTAAGCAAAATGAGATGAGGTAACGGGCAGTGCAGTGTCCGTAGCAATAAAGAAAAAAGCAGGCAAAATATAAAATACGAACTACCTACTTAAATAATTGTAAGATGAAACGAAACCTTTCTTCATTGGATTCATCATCGTACATCATCCTCCGTAATTAAATTATTGTATGTGTATGCCAATAAATTCAGATGTTTTGATCTGATCTCCTTCTTCTTTTATCACACATGCAAAAACGGTAATAAAAAACTAGTCAGAGGCAAAGTGACTACAGTCACATTAAGAATATAGTCAAGTCGTTAAATGATAAAGAAGACCTCTACTTTATTATTACTATTTACCTCTCCACTTCTTCTACTTCTTGCCGATCAAGTCAATTTAAAATTGATGGTGATATCGCTGCTGTTATTTAGTATTGATGATGATGATGATGATGATTACGACGAGATTGGCGATTGACCACTTCTCAACTCGATGTATAAAAATTGCATAAAAATATTCGTTTTCTTCACAGGGAATCATGTAGTTGTGCTGTTAATCTTCAAGCTGTGATTCGAGTGAATACAATTGTACTTACATTGAACTAATAAAATGTGACACAGAAGATGAATGAGGATGACAGTTATGTGATGATATGTAAGTATGATGTTGTTTTGATTATATTATTCGTAGGTATACGTAGAGTAAGTAGGCGCCATCAATAATAAACGCATTACATTACATTACATTAACTTCCTATTCCACCACTTTTGCTGTAATTTATTCAATTCTTTAAATTATGCGGAATTATAATTTTTTTGGACTAAAAACTCCGATGAATTCGAATTTCTTCAATATATTTTAATCACAGTTGGACACTATGGATCTGATGTAATTAGGAAATTCGGATGCAATAAATTTTTTTGTTGTCTTGAAAGCCCCCTTTAGTTAGTCCAGCCTATCACAGCACAGCATGTTTTTGAAGGTGTAAATAAACGACTATGCGCATGCTGATTCGATTGACTTTTACTTGGATTTATGAATTTGTTCTAGAACTTTGCACTTTATTTTTTTATTTTTACACTTTTTTAATATTTTACTTTACTACTTCACTTTGCTAATAAATTACCGGTCAATAACAAAAATCCGAACAGAAAATTTTGTTTGCTTTTGTTTAGTAGACTTTCTGTTATGCTTCAAGTATCAAGTACCAACTGTTCTCTAAAAACATGTAAAAAGCTATAAAAGCATTCTCAACATTTTACTGCATTTTTAAATCAACAAAGAATTTATACTTTTATGAATTATTATGATTTTATTAAAGTTATCGCAATAATTTTTAAAAAGTTTACTTCCATAAAAGTTGTTACGTAATAAAACAGGTAATAGTTTTTTGCGTTACGTGTGAATTCACAATTCACTCGCCACATATGTAACACAATTGGAGCTGACTTGCACCAGTTACCCCAAGGACTTGTCTGTCAATTTATATATTATTATGGATATTGCAGTAAATTGTGCCTTCTAGCAAGATAAAGAAAAGATAAAAGCTAAAATGGTCGATAGAAATGTACGTTTATGGTGTTGCATTACTAGTTACGTGGTGTTATAATTTTTGTCACAGGCAGGAACAGGTACACAGGAGTTCGCTAATAAAATATTATGACAATTTACTTCAAAAGAAAAGTGTTATTAAAATGCTCCGTCCCCATTCTTTTCATAGCTATTAAACAACGCCAATAATAGTACACAAAATTAATTTTGTGTGCGTAATTATATAGATGGACTGCATTAGCGTTTCATATTTTCATGGATCTGCTAGGTTTGAATCTCAATCAATTTTCAAAAATAAATGCACGAATTAAACGAATTTTATATCAATTTTAAGCGCAAGGTTTCAATGCACTAAGCTCTCTGGTTTTGCTGTATATTACTAAACTATCTGACTGGGAGTGCTGCTTCAGTTTTTTTATTGTTTTACAATAATTATTTGGCACTCTTTCTTTGACATGAATATTTATCAAATAGTTGTGTATTCTTTGACACTTTTATGATCGATTAGAAAATATAAAATACTTGTTTTAACAATTTACAACTTGATCTCATTAAACAAAACTAGTTAAAAGAAACAAAACGAACTACCAGACAAACAAAAGGTGAAGTCAGGTAGATGCAAGGAGCATTTTAAAACAACAAAGTCTTGTTCAATTACATTGTAAATAGTAGAAAAGACGATGACTAAACTGCAGTTGTTTAAACTTAAACCTAAACATTATGCAGTTAAGGATGTAAGACATCTGTGCAGTTGTCGTTTCTTCAAAATATTTTTGATGCAATTTAATGAAGGTTTTTTTTCGCATGGCTTGCTTTAGTACAAAAAATAATGTAAGAAAATGCAAAATTATCTCCGATGGATCAAAATTTGCTTTTGCTCAAACTTAATTTATTTTCAGACTAAGAAAATGTAGTGAATACTGATGCACTAGCCTGACCATAGCCTTTTTCCTTTATGCAACTTCATTTTCTTTCTTTTTCTTCTCTTTTAGCACGCTCATAGTGGATTGGTGGGTTTTGCTGAGGTGTTCAAGTACGTGATCTGCAATCTGTATATAATTTCATTTGGAAAATTTAATCTCATTAAATGAAAATGGCATTACCCATTATATTAACTATGCATTTGTTGTATAGCTTTTTAGTAGTCGTTTAGTCATTTTTTTCCACATAAAAATTCATTCAACAACATTTTATGAATTCTGAAGGTGTTCAACACTATATTACAGAGGATAAGAAGGAGAATAATAATAATGTTAGAAGTTATCATTATTATTATCAGTGAAGCATCACATCAGCAGAGGAATTGATTACTATAAAGCATTATTAATAGAAGAAAATTGACAACACAGCAAAGCTTTCAAAGTCTTTCTTTCAAAAATTCTACAAGCTGCAAAAAACAAACAAGAGACGAGGAGGCATCTTCTTCTTCTCTAATCTTTTGCAGTATTAATGGCAGAAAGAACTGCATTTAATTCACACGAGTGGAATTCCTTCTTTTCTATCTTTCTTCAAAGAAGAAGCAAAAGACGAGGGGAAGGGTTATAGCAAAAAAAAAACTCAAGAAATCGTACGTTTTGTGTTAGTCAGCACTTTGGATTGGAGTATGGCAAGTGACTCTCACACTCTTCTGCTTACTCCTCATCGCCACGAACGGCAGCCATTCTCAACTCAAAAGGGGAAATAAGTTTACAGAGTACTTTTATGTAGTAAAGTTATGTAAGAGAGAAAAAATTGCTTAGGTACAGAAGAAAACCCTTTTCATGGAAAAGTTGAAGAAGTTGGATTTGGATTTTCTTCTACTTTGGCTGCTGCTGCTGAGTCATTAGTATGTATGAAACGTTGTCCTATTACAAGTCGCAACCATCCTTTTTAAACAAGAAATGAGAATGTTGCTGTTGCTGGTTCTGCTGCGATCTAAACAAGGTAAAAAGCTACTACACAACTTACATAAGAACAAGAACAAGAGCTTGTTTCTTCTTTCATCATCGCCACTACCAAACAGAATACAGACATGCGTCTTGCTTTTGTCTCCCCATCCGTCTGCAGAACTTGAAGAAAATGTTCTTATTTCACTTCTTCTGCTACTTTTGCTACATCAATACATCTTCCTTATCTACAAAAGGAAAACACAAATTCTCTTCTTTTTTTCTGATAGAAAAAGAAAACTCATTGTCAGTTCTGGTAGATGAATTTCATTATAGTCGTGTTCTGTTGTTACGTTGCGTTACCAGCTCTTCTTCACTTTATTTATTTGTGCGATGCGATTCAAAAAATGTAATAATAAAAACGATTTTCAGGAGTATAATGGACTTCAAATGAACTTTTTTTTCAATAGACTGTAAAGAAAAATGGTGGTGATGATGATGCTCATGATGATGATGACCTTACTTATGTAAGGAAATTTTTTTATACAAGAGAAGAACATAACTTGACGATAAAATGATGATAATATGATGATGGTGATGGAAACATCATTAAAAAGAAAGGTAGTTTTGCTGCTGCTGCTGCTATTGTGTTCTTTTTTATTTAATAAAAATTATTTTATACTTGAGTATAATTACTTGGGCTTGCTCTTATTGTTTTTTCTTCTTTTACGTTTGTCTTGTTCTGTTTGACCCGACCCATCCATACGATGATGATACGATCCATTAAAAAAGTTAAAAGTACGAACGAATGTGTTAGTGTTGAATTGTGTTTGAAATGGACGTAATAAATACTTATGCTTGGGTAGCGAGCAGTAGCATTTTACACAATAAAAATCCGGATTTCCAAGAAAGAAAGAGATCGAGAGAGAGAGATTTCTATCAATTTAATTAATCTCATTTATCACTTCGCTATTGTACTTTACTCAATTTATTAGAAGCCATTGTAATATCCAAAGTAATAAAAGTGCACATTAAAAAGAAGCTGGAGTTAGATTTAAAAATAATTTTAACAGAAAGAATGTCAGAAAAAGAATCGTGTTTGTTCTCAAGTTCTCATGAGCAATTTTGTAAAAAGAAAAAGAACAAAAAAATGAAGTAAAATCCAATGTAAATCATTGCGACTCAAATAATTTTAGTCAAAGTATGTACGCCATGTTGTAATAGATCTGAAACCGTTTAAGGCAGTAAAATAATTTATATCAGAATAAAATGAATTAATATTAATTTAAAATAATACGAAAAATAAAGTAAAATACAATTTTGCAAAATTTGATACTTCAAATTTCACCAGTGGAAATATTTACTGCAATATTTTACATATCAACTATAGGAGCATCCAGCTTAATTTAAAAACACCGACTTTCTTCCTTTTTCTTAATATTACTATTTAATGCTGAATACAGCAGTTACTTTAAGCCATTAAAATGTGTTAATGGACACTTTTAAAATTTCGGGTTTACTATTTTACTACACATAAGTAATATGATTACTAGTATTACTACAAACCCAAACTTCTTGTAAAAAAAGTGTACATCAACGCCACACTAGATAACCATAAACATACAAAGTAACCTATAAACAAGCAATTAATTTTACACACTTTTTCTCGCCTCCTAAATGGATAACATTAAAGAAACATTAAAATATTGTTATTGCTTGCTTTGCTTGTTGGAAATGGAAGCTGCGCTGATGCGATGTGAGTTTGTTTATGAAGAAAGAGTCGTAAAAAATTGTAGCTTAGGACCCTTCATAATTCATGGCTAGACACCCGTGAGTTCGCGTCCGCGTTCTGATCTCATTTCTTTCTTTTAAGACGTTTCTCCTTCTATTGTAGCTCCCCTGCATCTTCTTCATAACGAAACGAAGAAACATCATTCATATTTTAAAATTGACTTTTAATGGCCATTAACATGAAATATAACAAAAGGTTTTCACCCCTTTTTTGTTATACTGCCAGTCAGTCAGTCATGGCTTTGTTGGTATTTATTAGTTAACGATAATCCCTGATTATATGTACTTTTGTGGTAAACAACAAACACACATCATCACATCAGCAGCATCATGTTTCTATTTTATTCTCTACAGCATACAAAATAGCACCTTTTCTATTTACTACTGTTCCTTTTATGACCGAAGATTATCTTTATGGTATAATAAACACGGGATGACTTTTAGTGGAACTTTATCTTTTCCTGTAGAGTTTAATATTATTACGTGT
>JAHZNJ010001283.1:0-14445 GCA_027744475.1 Lepidocyrtus cf. sotoi NNG-2020 | reverse complement strand
TTATGTAGTAATCAGTATTTTTCTCTTTTGCCTTCAAAATATTTCATGTAATATTTCGACCAGTCATAACAAATCAACTTCTCTCGCTGGAATCTACTGACTGATATGATTATCGTCATCATCTTTGGGAGGATGATGCGATGTGATATATGTGGAGACGATGCGATGATGATGATCATCCTTAATTTAGAACGTTGTGATTGCGATGTTCAGAATCCCACATAAAAACATGACAATTTCTACTCAGCTTTTGTTTTCCTCCACTGAAGGCTGTGTAATGGTATTATGGCTTCTGCTTAGAGCAACAAAATGATCACCATCATCATCATTGCCACAGCTTCATCACATTACTTCAATCCATCAAAATTGGTTTGGCTTCCACAGATTCATCATCACTATGCGTTTGCAAAAATAAATTTTGACTCTTACTTGGCATGAGCTTGATAAATAAAGTTCAATTTTTTTCTCTCTCTGTGGCCTGGCTGCTGTAGCTGTAGTGAAAACGAAATGATTATTTGTGATTACTTTAATAAGCTTGTTAACTCATATCCATTTGCCTAGATTTAAAGAAGGACCGAGTTCAATTTTGTATGTATGTGTGTGTGTCGAGCCATCATCAACTTCACCATCGCATCATAGCCATCACACTGCAAAATCATCAACGTAAAAAAAAGAAAGAAAAAGAGATAGACAATCATGATGAAACATTCTACGAAAGAACAGAAGAAGAAGATTCCACATTCCACATGTTTGCTTTTGTTACCCATTCAAATTATTTAATGTATGCAGAAAAGCTCCAAAACAAACTCCAAATAACCTAAACTTAAACCTAACTAGGTTTTAACCTCGAACCTAAATTTTTATTGGGAAGTGTAACGACGACGAGTCTACTGCGTGTTTCCACACAAACGAATTTATAATGCGCTACTTGACCTTAATTTGTCTCACACCGCCGCCACCGCAGCACTACCACACATGTCTTAAAAATCTAAATGGGTTGTTATCTCATTCTCATATGTAAAGCTTGTGAAAGTAAAGGGAAACTCATTTTTGGAGTTTCCTTCTTACCTACATCTACTTACTTACGTAAACATTACAGTACATAAAGAAAAAATTAATTTAGGTAAAATTGAGTTCAATAGCAGTCTAGTACTCTGTACTCTTTCACTCAAAGATAAACTACACAATTCTCCATGTACCTGATAAAAACAACAGCTTAGTTTTTTCTATAAATTTTAGATTCGCCTATATAAAACGGTAATGTCTTTCTACTCCTATTTAGCTTTTGTGTACACCAATCCTATAAATAATTAATTGGTTTTCATGAAAGAAAATCGATACCTCTTCTTCGCTTCTATAAAAATAATGGTTGGGCTGGTCCTTTATAGGTTTGGTGGCAATGGTAATGATTGTTAAGTTGTAACGTAACAGTTGAATGGCAAGCAAGAGATAGGGTAATATGCTACTGGGTAAAAACATTCATTCCACAATCTAAGGAATGACGAGCAAAATATCTTTAAAATAAAAATTCCACGACAAAAATTCAAAATCCATATCTTTTCGTATTCTATTCTATTATCATCCTACCTACCCATCAATAAAAATACCTCTAGAGAGAGTGTGGGCAAATAACTGCCTGTAGAGATAGACACATGCCGCATATAAAAAATCCACACAAGTTTTTTGCATGTTTGTTGAACTGAACTAAAGTTGGTAATGCTCTACTATTGTACTGTGGTGCCACACTACATAACACAACAACGCACACACACTTGTCATTTTTGCTTCCTTATTTTCCACACTATTTATTACAGGGTTTGTTTGTGGTGATGACGGTGATGCCGAATGCCGATGACGCCGATGTGATGAACATTCGACGAGCAACAATTTTTATTTTATAAAGTAGACTAATTCAGATGAAATTTTCAATAGGCAAGCTTTGTTTAAGCCAGCTACATACATCAATGTAAATGTTTGAATTTTTGAATGTTTGTTGTCAATCAAAAATTGAGTAGTGCAAAGAAAGAGGGAAAGAGAGAGTAATGATAATGACGGTGGTGGAGGAGTTACTAGAAGCAGAAACACGTAGAAAAAATGTTTTACATTTATTAGCAAGTGTTATAATTGTGACCTTCAACAGGAGGAATTAATGTCTAACAAGTTACAATACGAAGCATCCAAAAAGCAACAGAAGCGAACAACAAACAACAAGAGAAGACTAATAAAAATTATGCTTTTGGCTGTGGTTATGGTGGCATCACAGAAAAACACAAACGGTTTATGGGCAAATCTTAAAATTGTTAATTGGTACATTTTGAGAGAGTTTTTGACTGGAAGCGATTACGCTTAATTGTTGGAAAGAAAACTTTGATGACAAACATTAAAAGTATATCGAATTTCTTTCATCATCTTCAGAATAGCAGCAACAGCATCAATCAGTTTCACTTTTTATTTTTACCTTTAAAAACGTTTATAGGTTTTTGGATGATATCTAAAGTAAGTAAATATTATATAGCAAAGTTGAAATAGAAGAATCAGGAAATTACCATTTTTACAATCGTGAATACTAATTACGATTTCTTTCTTGATTGCGAGAGAGACTAACTTCACCTCAAGACAATTTTTATTTCAGTTTTAACCCTGAGCACGGTTTTATATCATTCTATGATGGATGGATAAATGATTTATACAATTTTCTTGTGTTTGTTTATATTCACCTGTGAACAACCCACTGTCATCGTCATACCTTATAATAAGCATATCATAATCATGAGTATTGAGACGGTTCTACTGGCGGTGGCAATCCAAGGAGGAGAATTCCACCCATTACTAACCCAAAGCATGACTATAAGTCTAGTATACCTACCTACTTTGGAAATAATCGGTAGTTTGTCCCGCGATTCGTTTTTATTTTGACTTTTTATTCCATGGCCATATTCACCGAGCAATAATAATAATAAGACAGAAAATCGTTTGACTATTTTTACTACCATGCCTAACGAAAAAGCTTTTATCTTCATTTCATTTCATACTGCCGTCGGTAGCAAGGGGAAGGCCATGGATAATGATATGGGTAGGGAAGACTACATAACCATAACATAGCCATACCTATACAAACCAACTATGACAATACTGCCTGGCCTGTCATGCATGCTTTCCACGAGCATATAAAGGCTTAAACATTTAATGAATGGTTAAACAACAAAACATTTAATCAAACTCACTACTCAAAGAAAGTATTGATCTTTTGACGTAATAAAAATGTATCGAGCCATCATCATAACATTCATAACACAACATTTTTCCAAACATTGAAATATTGATTTACATTTTTGGCAATTCAATGGAATATTGTTTTTTTGCTTTTCTCCATTTCCTTTATAATATTATTGTATTATTCTGAATTTCTTCCTTCAATAATAAAAAAGAGTAGCGTGTTATTAGTATTAACAGGAAAACCAGGCGTGGGCGAACCTGTTATACAAAAAACTGTTTAGTCGTTAATCATAAAATCTGAGACAGAGTAAACAACGAATGAGCACGATATATATATAATGGTAAGTAGAATAGAAATTATACGGCCTCAGGTTTAGTTTAGTATTTTATCCCAATTAATTCTTTAAATCAAGAACCAGGAAGTAAATGAAGCATTAAAATTTAAAAGTGCTGCAAGTTTCCCATCACGCGTCGTCATCCTTTTTTCACCCAAGGACAATATTATTTTAATTTGCATTTTTATTCATAATAAAACTGATTTATTTCTCTTTTTGGGGATACTTAAATATTTTTTCCATCCATTCAAGGAAAATTGTTAACTTTTGAATACACACTAGCTAGCTGGCTAGATTCACAAGAACAAGAATGTTCTTTCTTTACATAATCTTCTTTTAAGCGAAACACGAGCCAAAAGAAAATGCCACACCAGAAAAGAAAAATGACAGTTGTAAGAATTTACTTTTTTGCATGTCTAGCTGTGTTGCTTAATATTTATGTATGGAATTAAACCATCTTTAATTTAATTAGCACATTGAACATTGATGCCTGATGGCAGCCAATCAACTTATTATTCAACTTGAATAATTCAAGTTAGTCGTTTATTTTAACTGCCCATCATTCGTTTCAATTTTCAACTTTGCAAAACAATTTTTAACTTACACTATACTTTTGCTACCTGATAATTTTATTCAATGATGATCGTCTTTCTCTAGCTCAACAGCTATCATTATCAGCAGAAGTAAAAACATGAAGAGCAAACAAGTGGTAATAAATAATTACATACTCACTAACAAGAAGGCTAAACTTTAGGAGGCAACTTGATATTGATAAGGGATTCTATTAAGTCTTTTCCTGACAGTTGTTTGATGAAACTAGAAAGGGAAATTATTTTCATCACATTGCCTCCGATCGCATCTCTCACTTCGCTTAACCTCCATCATCGCCACCACCAGTGCCACCGCAATTCAATTCCACTCAAACATCTGGTTTAGCTTGAGCTTTTGTTGGCTTTTGACTCGAGGAAGAACTTTTCTTTCTTCTTGAAAATAAAATGTTTATTAAATATTTAATACTTTCGCCAAGAAAATATTCTATTCAATTTATTTTTTATGTAATAGAAACTTAATAACACAAGAAAATGGAACAATACATCGTAAATTAAGTGAGAGATGATGATCTTTGAAGGAAAATAAATACTTGTTGGCAGATCAGCAGCAGATTAACTTGAGTAAAAACATCAAAAGCTTAACTAGTCATTTTAGTCATCATCAGTTATGCAATAATAATGTTAAAGCCGCATAATACGAAAGATAATGATATTCAACCAAAAAGTTATAAGAACATCTCATCAGTCTTGTTGTAAATAAAATCGGACAATTGTGAACAAGCTCATGAAGATGATAATAATAATGATGATGATGATTTGGAGCTTCTGCCCAGAGATTCTAATACAGAACGCGTGTTCTTTGCTTTGAAAAAACAAGAAAAAATACAAGCATTTTTCAAATTCAAAGGATGGCAGTGAAACAAAATGAATGCGTTTTATTTGAAGTTAAAACTTAAAACACAAGGAAAGGAAGGATTTTCATTCATTCTTCTTCTTTTCGTCGTATTATTATTCATTTGTTTGAAGTCACATCTGCCACACAACATTTTACAATGCCAAATGTACATGTTTCCTTTCATGGAGAATAATGGGCACTATCAATAAGAAGAAAAAGTTGTGCATGTGCCCTGAAGAAGAAGAGAGAGAAAAGAGAAGAGCATCAACCTCCTCTTATTACTCTTCTATTCCTTAAATTTATCAAGATGATCATCACCCAGTCCAGCAGGCAGGAGCACATCTAAAGAACAGTCCCCCAAAAAAGCAAGCTCATTTTTTTCTGGTTTTAACTTTGTTATATTATTATTATTATATTTCATGGAAGAATAAGAATCTTCAATCGCTTGAGCTGCTGCTATAAAGAAAATGATTCTGAGATGAGATAAGAAAAATGCAACCACACTGCAACACCACATGCATCGCACGTTTATCTTACAATATTCTACCTGCATTCCTTCTTCCTCTTTTTCTATCTAAAAATCCTTCAACGCATTCAATTCATACGGGTCACATTCACATAAGCAGTGCAGCGTGTGCCCACATGGAAAGTGGGAAGAGAAGGAAAGAAATGAATGAATTTCCTCTAAAAAAAAGTCAGCAGTTGCTTTTGCTTGAGCTGACTCTTTCTGGTATATAGTCAATCATAGCTAGCTGGACTGGAGTTGGAGTTTTTAGTTAGATTAAAAAGAAAAGGATGGAAGAGATTACGTCCGCAATCATTATCTCCATCATCAACCGCCCACCCACTTCAATTTCCTCTCGTTCCCTTGTTTACATTTTACGCTCTTTTTTAGGGAGGTTTTGTTTTTAGAGGGTCATATAGTCACGACGATACGAACTAATGATGATGTGATCATACATAAGTGTAAAATAGTAGAAGAGCCAGCAGAACCTAGCTGGATCTCGATAATTTTATTCAGGTGGTGGTGATTCTGATGATGGCATTCTTGTCGCCAATGGCTCACTAGGAATTCTAGACTCAAAAACATTATTATGAATGCGTGGGTAGTCAAATGAAGGATGTTTTACAATTACATACATGCATGCGNTTATGAATGCGTGGGTAGTCAAATGAAGGATGTTTTACAATTACATACATGCATGCGGTTTGGAATGTGACAAGGTGCAAAAGAGCGGAAGTTTAATATGTGGAAAAATAGTACTGCTTTGTTTACTAAACTTATTCAACGTGAATACAAAGCTAGATCACAGCGGGAGCGCGCTAGTGCTCTTCAAAATGCTACAAAAAAGTTAATTTTCCTTAAAAATGTTTTGTTTCGTAGAAGGCAAAAAAGCTTTTTTTCTGGTTGTTTCTAACCAGGAATTAATCCGTTTTTGTAGCCATAATACTTGTAATTATCCTGTTGGATAGGGTGAGCTGAGCCATATAAGAATGATTTGTTCAATCGTCAGCAAACTAATCTGATTTGGCAAAAGTTTGATCTCTTTAAAGTTCTAAAACAGCACTAATAAAACAATGCTATTATTCATTCTTCTTTACTGTCCGATTTTTTGATTGTGTGGAAGTTACATGCATAAAATGAGCAAGATTGCCTCAGTAAATATTATACGGCTCTAACAGAGCCTCCACTTCCTATCTAAATTATTTATTAATGATGATGAGTAAAAATCATTTTATTGGGCTATAAAAAGTTAGGTAAGCATTTCATTAGATTCTTCATAAGGAAATATAATATTTCAAATATCCCATCTTAACTGTTCCTTTTATTGCTTTTGAATGAATTAAAAAGTGCGCAATAAATTACCATTATGTATAGAGAGGATACATGTGCGCTAGCTAATCTACATTAATCACGGTTGTCCAAAACAAGGAAAATAATTATTTAATGCTTTTTATGTAAACTGGGGTTTAAAATCAGATTTATTGTTTTCCGTTTACCAAGAAAAAGAAATCATTACCTAATACTGCTTGTCTTTATGTCGGCTCTCTCTAGTATTATTACCTCTCTAAGCCTCGCCAACCCTTTTTTAGTTATTCTTCCTCTTTACAGAAAAAAGTCTCCCTAACTTCGGTAAACTTGAAATTTAAAATATTATGTTTCGTTACAGGGATATAGGCTACTACTCTGTAGGTAGTAAAAGCTCATACGCAACAGCATCACAGCAACAACGCAACAGTAGTAGTAAACTGAAGGAAAATGATATGATGATAGGCCACGTGCCAACAACACATCTTCCCGCTCCTTTTTCCTTCGGGCCTAAACGGTTTCTGTTCTCTCTCTTTCCTTCGCTTCGTCGTTTCTTTTGAAGAAGAGAAAGGAAAGAAGCCAAGCTACGCAGAAGAAGGAGTGAGCATAGCACGGAAAGGAAAGAAAAGCTCACTCGACTCACTTCAGCTTACTTAGCTCCACTTTTTCTGTTCATCGCATCACATCGCATCCCTTCTTGTTTTCAGTGTTGTTTAAGTTTAGTGAACAAACTGCTCTATATTTACACATTATACTCAAAAGGAGACATGACATGAGTCTGTCCAAATCCTCTTGTTCATCTTTCTACATATCAACTATCAACATGAACATGATGGAGCTCTCTTTCTCTTCTCCTTCTCCCCCTTTTCTCGGAGAGTTTGAGTATGAGAGAGAGAATGAATGTTAGGAAAACTCACAAAAGGAGAGAAGTTGACGGGAATGGCATGTGCTCACCCTCTCCTCATCTGTGGCTTTGTACATCTGCCCCTCTAACCAACCATCACCATCATCGTTATTATCGTCATTGGAAAAGAAAAAGCAGCACATTATTCTCCCGTATGATTACTATTTGAACTTTTCATAGACAACCTCTGAATTACAATTTAATTTTATCTAAATACAAAATTTTTAGAAAAGAAATTATTCTTTTAAACACAAAATTTACAAATATTTAGTATTCTCTTAATTCTCTCTCACAATGCTTTAAAGGATGGAGGATGTAAGCTTTGTTAATACCTTGCAGAGCGTGACTTGACTTTGCGGAGGATAAAGCAATAGAATAAAAGAATCTTTTGCGATTTTTTTAGTAAGGAAAATTAAATCCAATATATTAATGAGTTTAACAAGAAGTTTTAGGATGGAAAGGCAACAAAAAATTATATGATAATGGATTTCAACATGGAGCCTCATCATTGCCACCGCCACCATTACAAACCACTACCGAATCGTCAGTCAGTTCAGCCAACGCTCCTTTTCTTTTCATTCATTATAAGTTTATAACAATGCTAACATCGACATCAGTACGGCATCATCATCAACAATATTAACTTTTTAATATATTATTATACTATTTTTCGCTAAAAATACACACATACAGAGATACATTCATTGGGATTCACGAAGTGATGAAGAAAATGATATGAAGTGTGATGAGGAGATAAGGAGGTGGTCGCTTCCGTCGTTTTCAGGTGGATAAGTTAAGTAGACAATAATAGCACCAGCAGCAGACTCAAACAAGACAAGAAAGGAGGACATGAAAAATAATGATTTCTTTCTGTGTGCACTACGCTTCTGCGTTATCGTACGTGCACATACGTACCCCTTTTGCTGGTGATTATTCTGCTCACTTGCATAAATTGAAGCAGTAACAGCTACAACAGCAGCTCATCTTGATTTTTCGCGAAATGTTTATTCTTAGCCTTTTAAGTAAAAAGGCGAATTTTATTTATATTTATGTACGAAAAAAGTTAAGAAATACGAGCAAGTAAAGCTAAAGTGAGTGAGCAGAGCAGCAGCAGCAAGGTGATAGTGATGAGAATGATGATATGTGGTGATTATGAGATGAGATTACATTTTTATTTTTGTTTAAGTCTTCACCACTTTTACACATTGCATTGAACTTAAAATCTCTAAATGCGAAATTCCTTTTTTTATATATATTTTTCGCTTCTGGACTTTTTTTTCCTACATCGCGCATCGCATCAACTGTCCATTCCTAAATCCATCGTTTCATCTCTTCTTCTTCTTCGTTTTCTTACTTCGCGTTATTTATATAAAAAAACTACTTACATAAATACTGAGAGAGCTTATAAAGATTCTTAAAGATAAATTCACGCACAAGCCTAGCCATATCCTTTTAGTCGGCTATTGTAAGGGATAAAGAAGATTGACAGACAACGTCAACACAACAAGCAAGAAGAGATTCAACGGAAAAAAGTTGTTTTCGCTAAAAATGAAATCGTTAGAAACTCAAACTCTAACCTTGGCGAAAAATTTGGAATGAAGGAGGAGGTGGTGTGGTGGGATATCTCTCTCAAGAGGGAGGATGTATACTTGCATGCATGAGTGCAGATAATGCAATAGAAGTAATCATAACGAAAACGAAACTCATATAGTAATAATATGGACTCTTTACTTCTTCTTACCTGTCTTTTCTTACATACACATCATCTTAGTTTTCAACCGCGTCAACAACTAACAACCTATCTCACAATTAAAAACTAAATGTACGCATTTAATTTTAACTTTGACAATCAAAAATATATTCTTTTTTTTCTTTCATGAGTACAACTCTTTCCTGGATTCCACGTATTAATAAAGGTATCTTTTTGCGTTGCATTGTTATTTTTATTAAATTCGTTTTTATTACTGTTCTAAGAAAGACATTGTGCATACATTGTAGCAAACACCAACCTTCTTATTCTTCTTCGTATGATTTCTTTTAACAAAAAGTATAATCTTCACAATGACATTCTGTATTTTAATGATAATATACAAGAAAACTGTCTTTTTCTCGCTCACTTCCTTGCTTGGTTGGTTCATTGCAAATGTTCTCAATGTCACCATCATGAATATCATCAACCAGCAGCAACAACAACAAGATCTTTACTACCTTCATATTATTCTGATTATCCATCTATCCGCCGTCATCATCATAATACTATGCTTGCCACCAAAGAATGAAGCAATTAGTATGCGTGTATTTTATTTCACTTTACCTACTCCTACGCCTTATATGACGGTGTTATTGGCAAATGCATATTATATATTTTTGCCTCCGTGACTCCTGTTTTGTTAGTAGTATTTAGGTAGTAGGTTACATCGTTTCTTCGTCTTGCAAAGATTCGCCTTGCTTCAACTGCTGCTGTCGCGTCAAATCTCTTTTTGCATTTTTTATGTATTCCACGTGGGTATATTATGCTTACAAAGCACACAAAACAAACAAAGCGAGACATTGTAAATATTTATTTCTTTTATTTTATGTACACAATTTTTTCCACTTTAAAAGCAGCAGCAGAAGAGGAGATTTCAAGAGATGAAGTAGTAGAAGGGATTGAAGTCACGTTATCATGTATGTACACATGTTACTTGTCCATATTTTTTCAAGAATAGGAACAAGTTGTAGAATACCATTTACTTTTACGTTGCTTTATCACGCTTTGTAAGAAGGTATTAGGGATTTTGTACAAACAAAATTTGTTTGTTGTTGTACGTGGGGCTATCATCATTATACACACATAACGCCCATCCATTGACTGGACTGGATAAGAAAATTCTCCCCCACGATAAATATTCTGAATTTCAATGATTGAATCCAAATCGATCGGATTCAGAAGAGTCCGACGTGATATCAGAAAATTAAAAAAGAATGTGCTATACCCATTCAATATCTAGTTTTCGTGAGAGAGAAAACATTTTTGTAGATGTTTGCAAAAAACGGATGCAACAACTGTTCCCCGCTCGCGTTCCTACAAAAAAATTACTTCTCGGAAAGAAGGAAGAGGGAAAAGTTAGAGGAAGTTTACAATGCTGATTATTTCATGATCAAAATGAAGAAAGGTACCGAGCTTACGCTCGTGTGAAAGCCTAACCAAGCAGCAGAATCTTTGTTTTCGGAACAGAATAGGATATCCTCATCATCATCATCACTGCTACTTTTCGCTCGCTACGAAAAAATCCAAATAAGCGATTTCCGTCGACAAAATGGCAATGAGCTTTGGAACACGTACTAATGGTATTCATTACATACACAGATATAAATCTTTCTTCCTTTAGCTAGAGCTACCTTAACCATCATGCAAAAAATCTCTGAATGATATGATACATCAAAGAATGAGAAAGATCTCATTTAAGTTTCTTTCATTTCATATGACGTATGAAGAATGAAGACAGCTCCCTTCATGTTTTTCTCTGCTTGTTGCTTCTGCTGCTGACTGCTTATAACTTATTATGATGATATGATGGCAGAAGAAAAAACAATGGAAAAAATGAAAGAAGAAAACAATACGGATGAACTTTTAAGTACGTGAGTTCAACACGTACCATAGCAAACTTATTACTACCGGTGGTGGTGTTGAAGAAAGGAAGATTTTTTGCTAGAAAAAAAGTCTTCTCTTTTTTAAATGCAGCCCCGCAAATTGGAAAATGATGTAGTCAGGTAGATCATGCGTCATTTTTTACTATAATTCTCAAACACTGATTAATTCTTTCTTTTATATTCCTCAAAGAACAGCGAAGCAGACAGACAAAGCTCACCTCAGCTGTTCAATCAAATCAAACTTATTCAATTCAAGCTCAAGGGTAATTATAACAGAAACTAAGTTTTCTACACAAGTCTTACAATTCGTAATTGTTATTATTGCACCCAATAAAAATAGTTGAAGGGAAACAGAAACATTCTTTATGAAATATTATATGGCATGATCCTGCTAATAAATCGGAAAAAAGAAAAAGTTCAATAAATAACAGCCTTTATTATTATATTATTATGAAGCTCTTCTAGTAGTAGAGCCACTTGATGAATTTCAATTGGTTTTTCTCCCTTTTTAGTTAAGCTTTCTCTCTCTCTCTCTCTCTGTCGATGTTTCTATCCTTTTCTCTATTTTCATTAGAAATTATGATAAATGTGAGTGGATGACCTTTTGCTGAAAACACCAAATATTATCGTAATAATCATCACTCTGTTTAGTACCACATACTATTACCGATTGAACTGTGCCTATGACCCGCTTTCTCTCTCTCATCTTCTTTATTTCTCTTAGTTTTTCTCAATACTTCTTTTAATAAATCCAATTTCCCTCCTTTGTAAACAACAACAATACTGATACCAAGATGAAAAACGGTGGGTCCTACACTGTATTACTTGGTATCATCATGGTAATGCTGATGATGATTGTGAGAAGAAGCCAAATATTTTTTTATTATTTTTCTATCTGTTGCTCACAACTTCAACTCAAAACTAAACTGACGATGAGCAATCATTCTTTATATTATACATAAAATAGAATTAAAACTTCTTTTTCTCCCCTCTCCTCTCCTTACTCACCTCACCTTCTTGTCTTTTATCCAGAGACGGACAAAGCAGCCAATCATCATTATCATCGTCATCTGTGAATGTGAATGTTTTCAGGTGTGTCATGTTCAAACTACCCTGGATTACGTTCAATGTTTTATACAATATCATGTCGCTATAATAATATTACTTCAGAAACACTTCATCTTCAACAAAATTTTCCCTCTCCCTTCTCTCTTTCTCTCTCTCTTTATAATTTAAAGGTAAATGGAGTGATGGGGCTCTATATTAGAGCAGAAGCAACTTCTCTCTTACAAAACTATTTGTATTTCAAGAGAAAGGATGTTCATGAACATCCAAAAAGATTTTCCACTATTGCGTGGACTCACATTTTTAACGTTTTGGTTGGACTACCGGCCGACCGACCCCAGTATAAAAGTGGATCCATAATACACGATTTTATGATGATGATGACGAAGGATGATTGTTTAGTTGAGAAGTTTTTATATAGCACCACCACCACATTAGTCAAGTTATATTACATTATCATCATCATATCACATTGCTCATCATCATATCATCATCATCCTTCAATATTTTCCTTTTGGAAAAAGGAGCATTTACCACGATGCCACCACCAGCAGGAGATAATCTATCCATCCGTCCTCTTTTCTCCTTTTTTCAATCCTTTGTAGTAATTTTTTATGCTTACGATTATCTTCTTTCTACTTTGCTCTCATCTTCTTTCTTGCTCTTGCTCTCGCTCCCTACCTGCTTGCCTGCTCCTACAAAATGTGTTTGTTCATCCGTTCACCTCTACTTATTCAAGTACTTATATACTCATTATATCATTACAGGAGGATGATGATGATCATATGCCGATGCGGCGATGATGTTGATGATATGCAATACCACCACCACAGCAGCATTCAGCGTCAAAGCTTCTTCTCCTTTTCCTCCTTCTTTCTAAAAATCTATTTTGCCCACAAAAATTATTGTTTTTTAAACATAAACTCTTCTTTCTAAAAACCGAAGTTATATAATATACATACATAAAATGGACAACAAATGAAGGAAACAAAATGAAAATAAAGCAGGAGCCAAATAGGAGTAAAGAAAAAAAGGAGAAATGAAGTGAACGTACTCTTTCGTTAAACTTTTTCATCTTCTTCATCATCAAGATCATCATTTATTATTATTGCGTTTAGAGAGAAAAATCTTCGCTCATATCTGTCCATATCCATGTAAAATGGATATATCATGTATACATTTTTTCATTCTCTTTCATTTTATTCTTTTTCTTCTTTTAAAAAAGTCAATAGTTAATTTTTTACATAATACCTATAAAATAAGCAGAGTACAGGAACACAGCTCATGTATGTACATATTGGTTGTTGTATGTGCGATCATGATGATGATAATAATGACGATGATAACGATGATGATGATGGTGTTGGTGTGGTGGTATGTAAAGTTTTCTCTGTTCATCTTGTCTGGTTTTGTCTAGCCATTTTACAGAATTTACTAAAAAAGTCCATTCCTTACGCTGCGTTACGTTAGAGGCTCATTTCATTATTTTTATTTCTTTCTCTCTCTCTATCGCCCTTTTCTTCTCTTCTTCATATATAAAATTGTGTAATATATTTGTGAAGAATGAGTGTGTAATGTGTGGACACCAACATAACAGCAACACAACAACTACAAAAAACCACCAGCCAAACACAGGCAGACAGATAGAAACAAATTCAATTCGCTCACTTTTCCGTTTGTACTTACTACAACAAAAAATGCAAAAAGTAGTTTCACTTCTTTTTCTCCTTCTCTCATATCTCTCTCTTTCTCTCTTACATTACATTAATTTTTGCCTTTTCTTCTTCTTCTTCTTTGCTCCTTTTCCTAAATATTATTATACATATTACATATATATTTGATGTAATAAGTGAGAGCATAATAGTATTTAAAAGGGGAAATTTTTTCTCATTTTCTTTCTACTACATATTCAACTCAACAAAAAAGCAAAGCAGCATGAAGAAGGAACCGAACGAAAAAGAAGCTGAAGCAGCCGACCGACCGGCTAGAAAAAAAAATTATTATAAAAAAGGAGAGAGAGAGAGAGAGAGAGAGAG
>JAHZNJ010001282.1:0-11117 GCA_027744475.1 Lepidocyrtus cf. sotoi NNG-2020 | reverse complement strand
TTGGTCGGCATTCAGTTTTTTCGGCATTTTTTTTTCGTCACCCATGTAGCCGTCAACCTGGTGTTCGTCAATCGGTCCTAGACTCATCTTATATATTAAGGTAAGCAATATAAAATCTCTATTACATAGCAAAGCAGATATTATAACCAACAGGCAAATGGCTCTGTGCAGCAGTAGTTTAAAACGATTTGGGAATTTTGCTTCTATTTTATGACATTATTTATTTAATAATCAATCAATTGACTATGCAATTAGTAAAACGTTTTAAATATTACGTATCTACATTAATTGCTATTTTGCTATTCTTTTAAACTATACATTGAATCAAATTACAACGTAGATTATAAAATAGACTACTTAAGTAAATTGTACTTACATAACATAATTAAACTTTTTTTCAAAAAACTAAAAATTCAAACATTCCCTTTCTTTTTCCTGACTCTTCTTGTTACTTCCATCACATTTCATTATGGCTTCATATCCTTTCTTCTTCCAAAACAATTCCCATTCAAAAAACATCATACTGTACCAAGTTGCCCCAAAAACGAAAGACTTATTAAACAAAACGGCTAATCGTCTTCGTCGTAAGCTTCGAAATATCTTCTTCTTCTCGGGTTATTATAAACATTTCCTAGAACAGCCGTCCTTATAATATGTGGAGCTTCCGCTCGTAAACCTTGAACCGGTGGATTCACGTTCTCGGTGTATCGACTCGTTGTGGCAGGTGGGCTAAAAAATTAATTGCTTGCTTTAAATTGATATTAACTATTGTTAATGAATTAGAAATTTAAAAAAGCCTTTTCAATTACCTGTACATGCACACCACAATCCATTTCTTATCTTTCGGATTCCACGCGACCCCAACCCCCAGATGGGTAGTGGCTTTCCATACAATCGAACTAAATTGTCCGCTTTTCGGTTCCTTCTTGTTTGACTCTGGATCGTCGAAATTGTATAGCTCGATTTTGTCGTACCATCGCTTCACAACGTCTCTGATTGCATCTAGTTTATCCTTTTCGTAGCTGGTGGCTAAGTTTTCGCCGTGTTGCATTTGAGATGAAGCCTATCGTAAAAATAAAATTTTGTTACTTTTTACTTACCATAATTTTTTTAGTTAATTTTTTTCTTGTGTTCTTCTTTCACTATAACCTCAAATTTGTTTTTTCTGACGAGATAATCGGCATGGCCTTGAGCTTCTTGATGGAGGTCTATATCTCCAATGAGCTCCTCTTCAGCGTGCATTTTCCTGTATTTGTTGTGTTCCTCTAAACCAATTCTCCAAATATCTAAGAAAATTCAAAATTTTCAAATGTAAAAATGTAAAAGTTACAATTATTTTTTACAATTATTGTCTTTGATTAGTTCGTAAATTTTTACCCAATCCCTCATCATGAGTATGCCTACTCTTGGCCCTGCGCTCCGAAGGACAAACGCTTATCGAACTCAAGGCTTTATCAAAATCTAACAAGCCTAAATCCCTCCCTGCTTCCGAGTTCTTCGCAAGCTTAACTGATACACCTTTACATCCGAAGTACTCCCAGATAATTATGCAGTGTCCTTGCGTGTCCACAGAAGATACTCTAAACAGAGTTAATTCATCATCATCATACATTTTTTATAAGGTACATCAAAAGCTCACAATAAATTGTAATCAACAAATTAATTAATTACTACGCACCGGTTATCCCAATCCTTTTCCATTGTGTAGCATCTCCTGGTTCCCAACTTAACAAATAATCTGCTCCCTGTTGCATTTTGTTGCAAATTAAAGAAATTTTTAGCAAAAGTAAAAAACAACCAATCTTCTATATAAAATTTTGACGAAACTTTAACTCACCTTCATGTTTCGTGTCTTCATAGAATATAACTTCCTCCCCTTTAGATGCACCGCTCGAAAAACTTACAACATTACATAAAATTAAAATCACACCCACACAATTACAATTAAAAAGCCACTTTCTTGTCCCTTTCCACCTCATGTTATAATAGAAACATTAAATCTGATTCTCAAGGAACAATCTGATACTTCCAATTAATTATATTTTATACGATATATATTATGATGAGCACTGCACGACGAATAACTTTTGTAATTCACTTAAAGAAAGTTGACAGAGAACTGAACCCGAATGATATTCAGTACTCTGAAATAAAAGAAAAGACAGACGTAAGCTTAAAAGCTTGAACTTAAAATGCACAAAACCACATAATTTTAGTTCATGCAGAACGTTGCCTTGCGTTGGTGCTCCCAGATTACAATTTTCTTTTTAATACCTGTGCTGCATCGCAATCACATCGCATTATGAGTTTCGACAAGCTTAGCGATGCAGGTGAAGTGAAGACAGACTTCTTCATGGCATGGCGTAAAGATACACTGGAGAGATAACATTATGCAACAAGAAAATAAAAATTGTGTGATTCTTCTGTCTACATTCAACACGTAATTTTTCTTGGTTGTTTGCTTGTCTTACTCATATCATATTATATCTCCCTGTGGGAATCAAGAGTGAAGTTAAGTTGGCTTATAAAACCAGAGCGCAGTTGAAGTGAGATCAGGTTCAATAATGCCTATTTGTGACGATGTTTAAAAAGAGGTAAAAAGTAAAAAAGTGTAATAAAGTTGTTCTCAATATAAAAAAGGGGAAAATTCGTCATCATTTTCGTTTTCGCTGTTCTTGTAAAATTTTTAATCTGGAATCTATTTAGCGAAAGAAATATGAGAAGATATATATAAGTTGGTATTATTGTTGCATTTTAATTATCCAGGTTAAGTTCGTTGTGGTTTAGTGAATGGGAATTTCATGTTTTATGTGTTGTTATTATTATTATGCTGTTTTTGATATTGATCTTGTTCAATGATCAACTTGAAGTTGATGATCACATAAAAGTTATCATTATTATTATTCTTATCGTAGTTATTCTTCTGCTTTCTTTCTTATTACGTGAAGTTACAGGTTTTTTATTTTATAAGTTTTTACGAGCAGGGAATAAGAATGAAAGAATAGAAATTTAAGGAATTGCATTTTAAATTGGTTTTCGATTTTGGAGCAGTTCTGTATTCGACAGGTATAATTTGCGCAATTACACCTTTTCTTGTGTTAATTAGCTGTGTGCAATGGCAGTTAAGTTTATAGTTGGAGAAATACTAGTTCGGGCTTATTTGCAATTACGTTGCAATACAGGTAAATAATTGCTGCTTTTGTTGTTGTGGTTTTGCGATTGACGAAATAGATTAAAATGTAATAATATTGCACTATAACAATTTTATGGGTGGAGAGTTTATGGGCGGTACATTAAAAATTTAAATTGGATGGAAATTTTTGTCTAGAAATTGTTTTTGTGCAAGGATACTGATGCTGACGTATTCAATTAGTGGACTTTACCTTTACCCAGACATAACTTTTCTCTAGAAAGAGCTGAAAAGTTCAATAAAGTGTGGTTGCCGTGTGCAGTCAAATCAATCATTATAGGTAATCATTTCTGACTTTATGCAACGGAATAAAATGTTTATTTCTACTCTATTTTTATGCTTATCTGTCAAAGCAGTAGAATTTGCTAACCCCATACATATTTTAAGAAAAATTAACTAGGCTTTTAGGGACTCACCAGTCGCCACTTTTTTCAATCCAGTGATTTTCAAGGAAAACAACCAAACGCAGTTTTTAGTTCTATTCTGGCATTTATTTGAACCTTTGAAATATTTATTTAGTAGAGGGAACTTATCAGTTTAGCTCCTGCTGCGTGAAACAAGTTGCAAAAATAATAATAAAAATATTCTTTTAAAACATTTACAATAAGATAAGCCTTTGTCGTAAAAAAACAGAAATATCACACACGTGGCATTATTAACTCTAGTCGGAAGATGATGGATAATGAACTCTTCGTGTATTAAATTGGCATTATCTTTAAAAAACATCTTTCTATTCTCTTTACTAAACTATGTATGTTGAGTTATTAATTTGTTGCATTCATCTCGTCAGTCTATTGAAAGTCTGCAACAGAAACAGAATAAAATAGCAACAGAACAGCATTTAGCTTGCAAGATTGCTTTTGAATACAAAAAACATTGGTAACTGCATGATATCAAATCAAACGCTGCGCTTGAGCTAAAAATAATGGAACTTGCGACTAAAGTTATGTGGCAGGTTCCCATCATCCCAGCACAACACTCACCCCACCCCCGCCACATTATGTTTTAAAATAAGATGCAATACAGTAGTAGCGCTAGCGCCCGCAGAGATATTCGAGCAGAATAAATTATGAAGAGCTTCTTTACTCTTCATGGACTATGAATTTCATATGAGAGCATAAAATATTACGCTAATGATTAAAACTTGTTTTTAACTTGTAATGAGAAAAAATCTTAATAGCTTCGAATGATAATAGTGGCGGTGGCGGTGATGCTTTGGTTTATGAGGTGGTTGGTGGGTTAAACTAATGCCTAAGAGTATTCTCCAGAGATAAGTTTAAGTTGTGGTAGCTTTAGCTTCGTTTCATCTTCATGTTTAAAGTAAATTTAGTAGCCACCTATAAACATTCCCAAGAGATTGGTGTTCAGTTGCTGTAGATTTGTTGACGTAATTTGTGAGGTTTCCTTTGTTAATTATAGAGTAAAGAAAAAAAGGTTTTGTTTTGTTGTTTCTTTTTCGTATTGCTAATTGTTTTGCTTCGGGGGAAGAGAAAATGCAGTTTTGCGTGTCACACGTGTCAAATGCAATAAAATTTATTTGAGTTTTTTAAAGAGTAAAAATTCTTTACATAGTATTCGTTAAGTAGTTTTAATTACTTCAGTTTAATGCAAATGAATTGTGCGTCATAAGCTACCAGTTTTGTGTCGTGTCCTCTTAACTAGTCGAGATTTTCAGGGATTAATAAGACATATTTTATGCAAAACTTCTAGATTGGTGAGAGTGGAAAGTTGGGTAAATGTTGATAAAAATTGAGATAAAAGAAATATTATGTTTCATACTCAATTATGCATTATCTATTATAAAAAAAGATACTGCGCTTATTCCACTACTTTTGAAGAATGACGATGAGTCTATTAATTCTAACCAAATTAAAAAACCATTGGAGAACGGGAGTTTGATTGCAAAAAAAGTAGATTCGTTCAGGTAGTAGGTCATTTTTGTGCATAATAATTAGAGCTACATCACTATGTACGAAAAGGAGTGATCGGAAAAGCACGCGTGCATTATAATTTCTTTCTGGGTTGCATTTTTCTAATTACTTAATTACTTTTGTTTAGAAATTGCTACATTTGCATATAAAATGATATGATCGACATCTCCTATTCTAGTTCAGGCCAGCAATTTTTGTAAGTTTAACACGCAAAAACGAGGGAATGACGTTGTTAAAGTAAGTCCGGATTTTAGTGAACGTTACTTGTAAGTAAATTTTCATGCAAAAGTTTTTAGACTAAAAATTGCAGCCATTTGTTTGATTGCAATGCAACCCCTCACCTCCTCCTCCCAGACATACTTTTATAGACCTACTTTTTTACCTACGAAAATAAAATAATTGTAATTATCGTTATTTTAGGACATAACAAAGTCTAAAGCTTGTAATTAAATATTAGATAGTCATCGACACATCCCCGCCATAAATAATAAAAACACTTTTATTAATATGACGTTCCATTGCGTTTGCGTTCACATTTTCCCGCAATGCGCATTTCACAAGAGCGTAGCAAACGCATTTAACTTGCTGTGGGTGTATTAAAATGCACATAATATTAATTATTTTACCTCCTTTAAAAACCAGTTCCATTCTCTCTCCGGCAAAGCTATCAACCTGAAAATGATTCACAATCACAACAACATTGTCTAGTTTTGCTTAAGTTTAAACTTTAATTAAACGGCTCATGCACAAGACTTTAGCTATGACTAAAAACTACGTAAATCACTTACATTTTATTACGGATCAAAAACCCTAAAGCCTTGATTCAGACCTCAAATTCAGATTTATAACAAAAACCTGCTGCATTTCTCTCATAATGTGTTTGTTTACGATTATTACAAGAAAAAACCATCCAGACGGAAAATATTATAAAAATCATAAAAAATTATTTTGTAGATTTACTTGACAGCTCATAGCTGAATCATCAGTGCAATCATCAAAACCATGATGTCGCGTCGGCTTTATTACAACCAGTCAGTCACTTAGGAGTAGTCTAGTGTGAGAAAAATGATAAATTAATATGGTAAAAAGTTTTAACAACTTTAACATGTATGCAAGTAAGTAGCTTAAAGTAGTAAGTAATTAGTTTCTTTTGTAACTCCCACCCACCATTTAATGTTAATTTGCTCTCATCAATTTAGAATAATATGTACATAAAGTAAATAGCAAATTATGGAATCAATTTCGTTGTTGTATCTTTTTGTCACAGGTGTGCGTCTGTTTGGAAAACCTTCACTAAAAAATCTTTACATAATTCAAACATCCATTTCCAAACTAAAATGCTATTGAAATTTTTAAATTGAAGGAAATTAATTAAGCAGAGGATTGAATTCATTCAACATGTAAACATTCAATTGGATTTTTAATTGAGAGTCTTTCATTAAAAGCTTAAGCATATACCTAATTTTCTAATTGTAAGTATACGGTAATTATATTGAAATTGTTCAAATACTATTTAAAACGATGCCTTACGTAAATCGTAAAAATTGTTAGTTTACTTACATTTTACAACCGTAACATTATTGTACAGAGAAATTACATTTTATTGATGAATCCGAAATACCGATAAGCTTTTAATGACAAGACTAAACACTTTCATTACGTTCTTGCAAATGTTCAGCTTGATTTATATAATCTAGTGAAATATTTTTTGCTATGTATACTTATCAATCAATCTACAATCATAAATTAATATTTATGTCATCATTGCTTGTAGCAATTAATGTCGTCTGTCATGTCAGAATCTTATATGACGGTATAAATAACATTAATGAGCAGTTGAAGAAATCAGATATTGCTGAGGATAATAATATGGAGTAACGATATAGTGTAATTAAAACGAGTTAACACATTTTGCTACCGCATTAATCTTGATGAATTTATTATTCAAAAAAAATATTTTACAATTGAGAAAATTAAAACATTTATCTAGATCATATCAAAATTATCAAATCAAGCCAAAAAAGACAATCCTTTAGTTTTCATTGCTCAATCTCGATTTTAGACTTTAATGGACTAAAGTTATTGACTTCCTCATTAGAAAATTTTTAAGAATGATTGTGAAAAGCGGAATTATTGAAGAATTCAATAAAATTTCAAATTCAGGTTTGCGTTGGCATTACTCCGTTTCCTGTCTTTGGAGCAATGTATCTCAGTCTCTCAGTCTAAACCGGAAATCATATCTTTTGTCATTTATAATTTGTTTGTTGAGTTCAATCCTTCATTTAATAAACCTCATCACATTTATCAGAGCTCAAGATCTAAGCAACAGCATTTCCAGCTCTACATTTGTGATTGGCTTCGTTACCATCTTGAATGCAGCTTACACGATCTACAAGAATGGAGAAATTGTTGAAGTATTTTTCACTCAATTAGCCAAATTTGAGTTAATTCACATAAAAAATAATGTTCAACTAGCGAAATCAACAAAGATAGCTTTAATCATTTGCAAATTGGTTGTGATCGGTTTCATTACCATCTTGAATGCAGCTTACACGATCTACAAGAATGGAGAAATTGTTGAAGTATTTTTCACTCAATTAGCCAAATTTGAGTTAAATCACATCAAAAATAATGCTCAACTATCGAAATCAACAACAAAGATAGCTTTAATCATTTGCAAATTGGTTCGAATCAGTTGTGTAGGAATAACGCCTTGGCTGTACGGCGCACTCTGCGCTGCCGTTCCTTCATTTCCTGGAAACGTTTTTCTCATTCCACCCCTAAAGTGGATTATGGAAGGATTAGACAAGATTGGCCTGAGCGGATTAATTTTGATGAAAGTTTCGACGTTTTCGGGGTCAGTGATTGCTTTTGATTATGTCACAAAAACCTGGGCATTCCTATCCTTGCTCATAATTGGAGGTTGCACTGGCCTAAATTCATCGATTATTTCATTGAACAATAAGTTTCTTCGTAGTAATAAAAACTTAACCTAGCTAGTTTTAATTTACAGACAAGTTCAAATCCTCGTGAATATTTTCAACGAGCTGAGCTCCACTCTTTTACCCGTTACGTTATTCCTCTCAATTATTTTTCAGATAATTTGTGCCCTAAGTTTAGCATGTTTGAATGACATCAGTATTTTCATGAAAATTTATTTTATTTTGATAATAGCAAATGTTACGATAGGAATAGATTTATTCTTCGGTTATTGTGGAAACATTTATGATTCATCGCATAAATATCTTCAATATTTTCAGTATTTTCATGAAAATTTATTTTATTTTGATAATAGCAAATGTTACGATAGGAATAGATTTATTCTTCGGTTATTGTGGAAACATTTATGATTCATCGCGTAAATATCTTTTGCGTTTGGGGAAATTTGAGACGAGAGAAAATTTGATGAGGTGGAGTAGGAACAAGAGAGAAATGAAAATGAAGATAAGGTCGTTTCCCATAATGAAGGTTTACTTAGGAAAAGCAAATTTTATTGAGAAATTTACTTCGGTTGTTTATCAGCAGTTCGGGATTTGTAGATTTATTGATTGCTTGCTGTTGTTGAATAAGATAAGTAATTAAATAAAGTTGTTAAAATTAACCTACTTACTATGTGAACTAAAAACTAACAGAGCATCAATCAACCTCCTATTCAAATTATCCGCGGTGCTTATCACAAATCCATTATCAATTGGGAAGAAAGGCTGATAATAAATCGCCGGAGGACGAATCCCTTTAACTTTCAACCCCAAAATTCTCAACCTCCATCTGCCAAGCCCAGCTGCCAATTTATCCCCACAAAGGTTAAGCTTAATTAACTCAATTTCAATTATAAAACGCTCCCTAACTGAACTAAACTCTTCGCCAATCTTTGCAGCAAGACCCAATCCTAAGAAATACGCGGGGAGGAGGAAAAGCGGTAAGCCGATAAATATTAAATGAAGGACAACGGGAACATTGCCTCTACCATTTATTGCCAAACATAAAACTAAAATTAGAATCCAGAAGACAATTGAAATGTAAATTGAGGCGATTACGTCGAATATTTCACTTGCTTCTGTCAAAACCAAAGTTAGTTCCTTGTAAAGCTTGAATTTCGATTTGAGGATGCTTTCCCGCCTAAAATTTACTATTTCATTTGCATTTTTACATACTAAATAGTCTAACAAATCAGCTAAATGCACCACGCACGTTGCTGTCATTACTACGAATAAGGTAAGAACTTGCGCGCATTGGAATGCCCCAGATAAGGACAAAATTCTCACAAGAAATAAAATGACAGTAGAGGAGTTTTCCTTAAAAATCGATTCAAATATGAAATAGAACGGATCAAACTGGAAATATAAAATTGAAAAGACAATCACGAATGGAGCGGGTCCGCCGACTAAAACCACGAGGGCAACGATTCGGTCTTCAGTTCTTGACTTGAAACTTTTTCCGGTCTCTGCAAAATTATAATGATTAACTAATTAATGATAACTAATTACTTTTCGGTAATAATTAAAAATTAGAATACCTTTCTGAATAATTTCCCGAATCCCCATTACCCTATTCATAAATACAAATACATCGTATTTGAATTGACCGCCTATATAAATTAGCCAGACGGATGCGAGCAGATAAGTTGAGCTCAATTAAGTGTACCATACAGACCCCGACTTTGTAGTCCGGCCAATGAAAAACCAAGTAATTGGCTAGGACATCGTATAAACAGGCTACACCCAAAATTAAATTTAGGAAAGTGAAAATTATCACGTTAGCCACCCGCTTATAAGATAAGTTTAGGTTTAGTCGGGTTTTCCCAGAATTCCATTGGAATGGGAGGGGACACATGTAACAGAACATGAGCTTGTGGAGGTCCGCGGTTAACCTTTGAACTTTATTCAGCATTTTAGCTAAAAAAAAAGTCGCAAAAAAAAATCTCGACCCTTTTAAGACTTATGTAAAGAAAATTTATTATTGTGCCCGTTTTTTTATTTCTGCAATCTTGTAAGTCAAAAAGCCAGTTTAGACTGTCTAAGTCTCGGTCTAGTAGTCTAGATTGAACAAAATTGTCTTTTCCATTTATAATAAAAAAAAAGTTCTAATTCGTTTTAGAGTTACGTCGCTTTTAATAGAAACAAGTTATTTTTATCATACGATACGAGGTATGACATAGCCTTAGCTTACGTATTCTTTTTTTTAAATGTCATTCTTGTAATTTTCCTCCAGAATTGAATTTTGCCTCTGTATATAGTAACATAACAAGTCATCAAAGCCAGGGAATGTATGTAATGTAAATTTCATATTATATTGAAATCTAATAAATAATAGAATAAATAAAATGTCTGCATATAAATCGCCTACTTTATTCATCGAAAATGTCATTAAAGATAAACACGTGTGTGGTGATCCCGTTGTTATTATAAAAATTGCGGTTTAAAGGAAATTGAATGCAAACTTTCATAAAGGTCCAAAATAACAACTAGTCAATGTCAGAAGCCTTTTTAAACTCATTTATGCAAAGTATAACATAATGCATAATTCGCTTTGCATACAATACGAAAAACCCGTCTGGAAAATTTGGACAGTTATTTTCTTTCTGTTTTTTTTGGTAGGGTTAGTCAATTTATTTGAGAGAGTTACAACGGTTCAATTTTCTTTGCCAACAGTATGTCTTTTGTCGATCATGACTCTGCTACTAATGAATGAGCCCATATTATGGAAATTTGTTTGTTTTTTACAATTCTTTTGATCACTGCAATGTAATGATGATTGTAATTATTATAATTGATTATAGTTAATGATTAAGATTTTAGAGTCCAATATAATTTATTTGTAGATTGAGATAAATTATATAAGCAGTACAGATTGTTTTTCAACAATACAAGTAAAAACTAAACTTAAATATCCAACCGTTGTAATTATAAGTTGTCACATTAATAAAGTTTTTCAATCAAAGAGAACTTGAAAGTACACAACATAATTATAGATATGTAATTAATCTAGGTATATGA
>JAHZNJ010001281.1:0-10337 GCA_027744475.1 Lepidocyrtus cf. sotoi NNG-2020 | reverse complement strand
AAATATTTATGGATTATTTTTTCTTCTTATACATATTTTATATTCATACTTCATAATTACAATTAGGTATTTTAGTAAATAATAATTATTTAACAGTTTTTTAACAATAATTAAATATTCGTCATCTTTGGAACAACGATAAACCTATTTTGATAACAACTAACAGTATACAACAGATAATAGTTAATTAGACTTTTACCTTGTATTATAACAATTACTCATTTTCATAATAGTGAAGCGAGTAGTAAGCAATAAATATTAATAATATATTTTATCAATTTGAAACAATTTTCCATTGTAGCATAGATAAATATATATACACTTTACTTATTTCTGAATAATTAGCTCATTAAAAATTAAACTTTTTTATCTTCAACTCTCCTGTTCTTGTCTTAGGTTCACAATTGTATAAGCTCTATTTGGAAAGGGGATATTTATATATTTTAGAAATTGGTTTCCTGTCCTTTTTTAATAATAATTGATTATAATTATATAATTAAACCTTTGTTTGTCTCTATATATTTATTAAAATTAGTTTAAAGTTCAGCAGCAGACAACCGCGCATCTATAGTATTGCACCTCTCAAACGTATTTATTTTATTATTACAACGTATAATTTTATTTTTAAAATAGATTTTGTCTTCAGTACGTAGATTGGATTGATAGATCAAAGGAGACAATATACTACATTTTATACTTAATTATTTAGGCTTATATATTTTAGGTTAGGCCAAGCTCATGATCCTTCGGGTCGAAATCCGGCTCTGAATTAGGTCTTCGGTGAATGGTGATGCTTATCATGCCCCGGATTTTCCTCATCATGTCGATAACTTCAGAGGTACTACGGCCACGGACAGTTTCTCCGTTAATCTGAAGTGATAAATGAAAAATCAATATTATTGTGAATTAATTATTACTTAAGCTTTATGAGTCAACAAAAATAGCATCGATACCTCGGATCTATACAGAATTGGCTGAAGCAAAAATCTATGAGAAAGGTGTTTGGCTTTGAATTTTGCACTTACCATGATAAGTTCATCTTCAACACGAAGACGTCCATCCTTGGCAGCTACGCTATCAGGATAAATTGCACTTATGAAGCTACCTCCTTCCACACCCTGCAAGCTAAATCCCAGTCTACTGCACCATCTCCTGCTCAATTGCACCGTAAAAATCTGCAGTGCAATATAAAAAAAACACCGAAAAGAAAAAAAATATTTATAATCTTCCTCAATCAATGTCATCCATAAAGTGCCTTTGCTTCTACTATTTCTTTTTTTATAAGAAAAAAGTCATTTTATCAGTCTCTTTGCTTCTCCTCCCCACTACTAACCTGCTCTCCATTGCATTGTTGATTTATATTAACGACTTCTGTATCACATTCCCTGAACTCTCTGCCATCCGGACTCCTCCTCTGTGGAAGTGGATGTTTCGCGTTAAGAAATCTGCTGCCTCCACCACCACCACCGCTTCCGCTGCTTCCAGCATTATTCCTCTTTCCTCCATCTTCACCACAATCTTCTCTGATGCTGAGTCTGGAACCGGTGCTGCTCATTGTACCACCTGTGACAAAATATTAAAGAAAGTAAATGAGATAATATATTTTCCTCCATCGCATCCTTTTCACTTATTGTTAAGCTTTAAGGATAAATTTACTTCAAGATTCTTAAAATAAATTTATTACCTGATGTTCCAGCAGTATGCCTGAAAGTTGAATCTAGTTCTCCAGAATCCATTAAATCTTCCGTGCTCTCACCGCCATCACCATCATCATCCTCATTGTAGTCGTATTCTTCATCATCACCATCAACATCCAGATCAACATCTAAATCACCGTCGCGAGAGAAAACGACTCCTTTCCATTTTAGGAGCCCTCCTGATTTCAAAGATTCGGAGTTTCCTCCAACGCCGCCGCCGGATAAAGCTTCCTTACCATTATTTGGTTTAACCTGTAGAAGATGCAAAAGGTACAAAATTAATCTTCTTTTGTAAATTCTTAAATATTAAAAAACATTTTTAAATTGAACTTCAAATCTGTTCAATTTGAAGTTAAAATTAAAATTCAAACCTGCTGCGCTAGTTTCGCAGTGGAAGAAGTCAAGGTTGAAGGAATGTCTGCATCTGATAGCGCACCAGGGGAAGAGTCTCCTCCAGCCATACGGTATCCTCCACTTTCTTTACTGAACTTTCCTCCTTTCCCTCCACCACGAATCTTATTACTACCCGCTCCGGCTGCTGTACTCGAAGATAAGATCGCGGATTGATATGCGGGTTGACCATGCTTGAAATTGCTTCCATCCCCCATTTCGGTATCTGTCGCGGGGTAGCCGGGTTCAGAAACGATGCTGTCGTGCTGAAAACATTCAATTTAAAATTACATTAATTTTTTGAGGAATTTCTTTTCTAAACGATCAAAATCATAATCATAATTTAAATATAATTTTGCATTATAATTACATTTTGAAGGTCAGAAGTAAACGAATCATCATCCTCCAGACTACTAATTTTATCCAAATGCATCGTAAACTGTCTAAATGAAGGTTTCCTGGCTTTCGGCGTGGTTTGTTCAGACTCATCGTTTTCAGTTTCATCTTTATCCGCTGCACCACCGGAAGGTGTCTCTGGAATCCTTTCGGTGTCTTCATCGTCATCATCTTCATCATCATCGATTAAGTCATCTTCATCGCCCTTGAAAATCCCATCATCATCAACATCAGCATCAACATCCTCCTCCAAGTCTATGGCTGAGCGGAGGTCGGAATAGTTCCGGTATAAATCAGTCTTCTTCCCATGTTTGTTTGTAATGATGATGGTTCCCACGGGAGTGGACTCCCCACTTCCGCTACTCCTCGTCTCCGTGGGATAATTGCTGCTCCCACTTCCACTTCCACTACTGCTCGTGGTATTGACTGCGGTGGTTGTGAGACGGCTTGCACTCGACCTGTAACCAGAGCTCCCTCCAGAACTCGAAGAATTATTGCTGGTGGTCGTCGTTGTAGGCACTTCTGGATGTAAAGTATTCTTGTTCTTCTTGTTCGAAGAAGAATTTGAAGATTTTGTCTGAGCAGTTCCCGCAAAATCTGGAAAAAGTGAATTTCATTTTTAAAAAAAGTTAACTTCAATTTGTAAAATTGACGGAGATTCGATTTTGTTTGATTTGATTCGATTTAAACTTACGACTGAGCGCTGCCGATAAAACTTCCGGTGAAGGAGTCACTCCAGCATGTTGCAGTCTCCTTCTTGGTAAAGTGGCAGGTCCATTAACATCTTGATTTAAAGTACGATGACCTCGCAGACCGCTGGTTCTTCCAGCTACGGAACCGGGAAGTGAAGGATTCTTCGGATCAGGAGTACCACCTGAGCTACTCGTCAGACTCAATTTCCTTACGGCTAGGTCGTTCAGCATATCTATGGCTTCTTTCCTGTAAAATAAAATAAAAAGTTAAGTTAAGTTAATATAAAAAGTTAATAAAAAATTTTGATTCATTTAATTTTCCTCTTCGCTTTAGATACGTATGGCACTTCGTCGTTTACAGAAAGAAAGAATTTTCCCCGAAATCAAGACTAAAATTTCATATAGTGCCGTGTCAAAAAGTGACACTGCAGCATTTATTATTGCTCTCTTGAGGGGGAAGGGAAGAAAAAGGGACACTTTTTTGTTAACTTTTTTCCTTTTTTTGATAAAGAACAAGACTTCCTTTTCCTCATTCCTCATAAATCTTTCATTTTTATATATTTTAAAGAACTTGTTACAATACTGCTGCGGACGAGAATGCGGATGGCTCTCGGCAGATAATAAAAAATACTGAACGTTAGTAAAAATTAAGTACAAAAAGTCATTTTGGTTTTAACTGCATTTTTTCGTACGTAGTACAGTTTTTTACACTTTTTTACAGCTTCACACCACACAGCAGCGAAGACAATAATAGGAAGACAAAGTTGGCAAGAGTCAGCTAAAAGATTCAGAGAAAGGAAAAAAGTTCAGAGATAAAAAAATAAAATAAAACTTTCTCTGTTCTTTTTTCCTTTTCTTTCTTTTTTCATCTTCCCACTCCACAAAAAATTATGTTATTATATTGCGGGCGAGAACAAAACGAAAAGGGTTACGTTACAACCATCTTGAGTGAAATGTCATATTTCTCTAGAACAAGAACAAGCAACCCAAAATTGACTTCATTTTTACTTTCTCTAAACTGAACTCTCAGCTCAACGTCTCACTCAACTGTGGCAAAAGTAAAGTAAAAAAGTGTGAAACGAAATGAGTATGATGAGGTCGATGAAGACGAAGATGGGACTTTCTTTTAGCTTTGTAATAAGCAGTTTCCCTTTTTTACTCAGAATCTCACACAATTTCATTTTCACTCTCATTCACAATCTTCTTTTCGCTCCAGATTCCACATTACCACATTTACGTTTACGAAAAAAAATTACATAAAAAAGTTTTGTAATTTGGTTTTGGTGAAGTTCCAAATTTAGACAGAAAAGAGAAAAGGAGCCTCCAGATTCCACATTACCACATTTACGTTTACGAAAAAAAATTACATAAAAAAGTTTTGTAATTTGGTTTTGGTGAAGTTCCAAATTTAGACAGAAAAGAGGACAGAAAAGAAGCCAAGCCAGGTGCAAGAAAATTGCTGAAATTAACCTGATTTTCTTTTTATATTCCTGTTCTTTTCTTCTTCCAACTGAAACAGAATTCTTCGGCAGAGTGGAGTGAAGTGAATGAGAGTGAGCCTTCAGGTAAGGTAAGGTAAAAAGCAATCAAAGACTGTTAGGTGACTGCATATTATTATTATACTCAAAATGAATTCGTTTTCCTTGTCTTTCAAACAAAATTGTTCTATTTTGATGAGCTAACTTTTTTATGAAATAATAGAAGCAGCAGCGCGAGCGTCAGTGTTGCCAAAAGTCGCTGTTTTCTAGCAAGAACTGGAATATTAACAAAACGAGGGCCGAGAGTGACAATAAGAAAGTGAGATTTAAAAAAGAACTTTAAAAAGTAAGCGCAGTCCGGAAATAACTTTTAAGATCTACTTGTTTGCTAATGTAAATTTACATGTCGACATTTTTACTTTAAAATTATTGAAATTGGAATTTAATGCAGATCGTTCAACAGAAATTCAGCAAATACACTCCATCTTGAGGAGCTCCGTGATTACAAATGCGTTATTAAATTTAGTTGGCGAATAATTTATATAATTAATCTCTGATCTCATCATCAAGCACAATGAATTGATAATTGATTTAATTATTATTTAGTTTATTTTTTTATGCAATTTATGCTAAAAATATTTACCAAAATTATTTTATTTGCAGAAAATATTATTTTACTTGCTAATCAACTACTACAAACAAAAGAACTGTTCTTTCCTGACATCATCATAAATTTGGCGGGATCAAATAAAAACAACCAAAGAAAAACAAAAGAAAAGTCCACAACTTAACAACAACAAAAGGAAAGTATACAGTAAAATGGCAACATTTTCTTTTTTTTGCAATGCAATGTTACATGATTTATTCTACCACACCACTTACGCCAGGCCAAGCCACCCACTATATCCACAACCACTGCCCCAAATAAGTCAGAAAAAGAAAGAAAAAAGAAGATCATCCCATCCCAACCCATTTCATCTACCCCCATTTATTCGTTTGTTGTTCTTTCTTCTTTCCTGTTTCTCCAAACTCTTCCAAAAAAAACTTTTCCAAACAAGCTCAATAGAAACTACTTTCACTTTCCACTCCTTCTATTTCCTTCCCTTCCATTCCCATCCTAAACAGAAAAGCCTCTTTTCTTTCTTTCTTCTACTTAATGCTACTTACTTACGCACCTACCTAAACACTTAATTCCGTGAAAAAAACTTTAGATAAAGATCTTCAAGTGGGGAAGCAAAAGTAGGCAAAAAAGTTTTTTTCTTTTTTCCCTTTTCAGATATTTCTTTTCTTTTTCTCTCTGTCTCCGTCTCATAAGAAAAATCTTTTTTTCTCTTTCCGTTCCCTTTCCTTGTTTCGTTGTTTCAGATGTTTCTTCCTGTCTTGTCTTTAAATCCCATTTTTCACCTGTCAGTTTCCTGCCTTCTTTCGTTTCTTTTGCTTTCTAAACTTTTTCTGAAACCAAAACTAAAACTTTTAAACGGGAAAAGTCAACTTCCAATTTAAACTTAACACAATTTGAACCTAAAATGCCAAATCCAACCAAAACAATTGTTTTAAAAAATCCAACAATTGTCAGTTAACTTATTTTTATTTTAAATTTAACTTTTTTGCCTAGTTTTACAACTTTTTACCTACTACCTGCCAACTTAAAACCTTTCTTCTGCTGACATATGTTTTGCACGACGTACAATACCCAATACAACGCAACAGCACTTCTCTTGCAAAACTTTAGGCAATTTCATCAGATTATCAGATTTGATGTAAGAATGGCGACACAAAGGCAATTTTTCTTTTCTCTTCCATTCATTCTACTTCAGATTTTTCTCCATCTCTTTGGCTTTTGTCATTCTTCACCCAATCTCAAGAGGAAAGTAGAAGACAAGGCCGAGATAAAGATAAATTAAATAAATGAAAGCAAAAATCTCAGAAAAAATGAAGTAAATGGGAACAGGAGAAGCAGAATCCTTGTAAATTGAATTACACAGAATCACACATGCTTCCCTTATACATCCTTTCTTATGAAAAATCATGTCAAATCAAGTACGAGGAATTTTTTCTGTAAAAAGCTGGAGCTGAACTGAAGGTGATTTTCTAAAAGAAGGATTCCATACAAGAAAGGAAAAAAATGAAGAAAGGACGAGAGGGAAAAAAGTGATAAAAATTTGGCGATCCTCATTTCTTATTGTCAGTTATAAACGCACCTTACTCAATGTGACAGGGAAGCATTATTATTACAGAGGAAAAAAAGACGGAAAAAAGTCTTGCCTTTTCTTCTCTTTCGTATTTACATTAATAAAAAAGGAAGTCATGTCATGTGAGTGGGAAGAAGAGGGAAAGTAGAACTAGAGCTTGTGTAATATTTGCTTTAGCTTTTCAGAGAAAACCTTTTCTTCCTTTCATTCTGTAAATAATCTGTTCCAGCAGCGATAGCACTGCAGCAGCCGTGCCATGGAAAGTTTTATTTGCTCTCTACTCAAGAAAAAAACCGAAAAGTAGCCTAATCCTGTAAAAAACGCTGTCGGTTTAGTTCAGAGTTCGTTCTCCACGTAAATAAATTGGGAAGCGGTGGAGTGTTTGTCGAACGGAAGGAAGTTGGAGAAAAAAAGTAGACCGTGTCGGTGTCGGTATCGGATCGGTGTGTTTTCATTATTGAGAGAGAATTTACTTTTTTATTTTGTGCTTACCTTAGCGGTTTAGTAGCTTTATTGAGGGACTTGTGTGATTCGGTTGGGGAGAGTGGTGAGATCGGAGTCGGCGACACGTCACGGTACAATCTTAATGTCACTTGTGGAGGGCACGATCGAAGGTAATTTATTGCGTCTGTGTGGCTCATCTCTGACAAATCCTGACCGTTTACCTGCAAATACACAAAAAAATAAAATAAATTGGGAATGAAACGAGTGTGTATAAGTAAGAGAATGCATCCAGTCAGTAGATTTTTGTTTGGATTGGATGATTGGATAAAAAAGGAAAGGACGAAAGTTTTTGTGGCGGTGCGGCGGTGGCGTTGGGACGTTATCAAATTAAGTCGGCGGTTATTTATTGATTCTTTTCCACCAACAGCTTCCTAAAGTTCCTTTTTTACACTTTTCACTTCTCCCCTGATCCTGTTCTGTTGTTTACTTACTGATATGATACGGTCACCGGGATAAATCCTTCCATCGGATAAGGCGGGATCCTTCACTAAAGCTCTGACGTAGTGGCCCAGAACGCTGCTGTCTTCTTGACGGAGCGTGAAGCCCAAGCTGCCATTGATTTTCTCGAGAATCACCTCAAACTCCTTCAAAAGGAACAATGAAAAAAAACAAACGCAAAAAATTATTTCAGATCAAAACAGAAAACAAATAAATTGGCAATTTTTTTTCTCAAGTCTCAACTTACCCCAAACGTTTCCTGCGAAACCAGTTGATTGGAGGAGATGGGAGGAATCTTCAGACTAGATAAGGATTTTGACTTGACAGACGGAGTGAGGGAAGTTGTACTCGTCGAGGAGGAATTTAGCTTGTCAGGAGGAAGTTGTAAAGATGGAGGATGCCTTTGAACGCCTCCACATTGAACGCAAGTTTGTTTCACGGGTTTTCCCTGTTTGATGATGAGTGGAACTGACAAGTTGTTGAGATTGATATTGGGATCCGGATCCCACTCCAGAGAGGAGCAGTTGATTTAATGCCGGCTGGCTTGCTGATTGCTGAGATTGTTGGAGGTGACGGCTGGAGGTGGAAGTAAAGTCGGCGACGGAGCGGGAAAGGGAAGAATCGTGGAAGCCTGGAATGTTTATAGGTGGCCGGCAAATCGTCAAAATGGTTTCCGTTGGAGTCGTTCGGAGCACTTCCAAGGCTTCCTAGAAGAAGAAAAAAGATAAAAAGAAATGGAATAAATAAATAAATACATACATAAATAAAGTTTTTGCTTCCTTTTCTAGTAAAGTCAAGTTGAAAATTCAAAGCTGGCTTCTTGGCACGGCTCTTCCCTTGTCTGGCTTTTGCCCAATCAAGCAAAATAAATTTTTGTAGATATGTACGCGTGAAATGGCAGGTCTAAAGCAAAACCGTGTTAGTCTTCTCTTCTTATAAAATAAGAAAATCTTTTCAGTTTCACCTTCAGCTTCTTCCCCCGTTTGAATTTTATTAATAGAAATGTTTTTTCTCGTTTGACTTCACCTTGTCTTTGCCGTTCTTTCTTTTGTTTTTGTTTTTCGGTTTGATTTGTTTTTCAAGGTGATAGGTTTTGATATGATGAAAGGAAAAAAAATCAGAAAGAAATCAGAAATCATTTGGGTGCTCTTTTTCATTCAGCCGATTCCCCTTCACCTTGCTTGACTGACTTGATTTTTTTATTTTGACTTTGACTTATTTTGTTTTTTGTATTCTTTTTAGTTTTGTAAAAATCTCGAATTTACATTGAAAATTGAACTTTCAAAAGAAGAAAGAAGAATTGAAAAAAGGAAAAGATCACAGAGCTGAGTGAAGCTCTCTTTTCTTATTTTTATCCTTTCTCTACTAAACAGATGTCTTTTATTCTAGTAGAAGAAACACGAGAACAAGCATATTATAATCAAATCAAAATCACTTGAATGCTTTTTACTTTCTCTCTTCTTGCATGAAATTCTTTTTCTTCTCTCTTTTGCTCCCTTGAAAAAACATTAATGGTCAAAGTCAAGAGGAAAAACGGAAAAAGGTAGATCAAGATTAGAAACGATCGAATAAGAATAAGAAAATGGCTTGTTCTTATGTTCTGCTGTTTTGCTATGGGATATAATTTTATATAAAAAAAATATTGCAGAGAAAACGAAATGGTTTTATTTTTATTACGTGATTTGTCAAGCCGGAAAGCGGAGCTCCATTAGCTTCAAGGATGATGTCGTAAGGTCGTAATTCACCCTGGTCGTAGGCCGGTCCCATGGGAAATACTTTCTTAACTCTAATCAGTCCTGGGTAGGTTTCCTGTACAAAGAGAACAAGCACACTATTATTTAAGTGACCTGACCGGATAGCAGCGTAGAATAAAGAAAAAAAGAACAAAAAAGAGAAAGCCAAACTAAACATCAATCATAAAAGAAAAGCTTATAATTTATCGAATTGGATTAGACTGGAGCTGGACTAGGAAAAAATATTGCTTCGCTATTGCTGCTACTACTGCTGCTGCTGATTCTCAAGGAGAAACAAAAAAAATATGAAGAAGAAAATGGAAAGCTATAATAAAAAAATAAAATACGATCCTGTTCTGTTTCTGCCTGATGATGACTATGACTGATACTCGAGTACGGTAGAGTAAAGCGGATAGAGAGAGATATTAATAATAAATTTCTGTAGTTGTCCTTGTTTCTGTTTTCGATTTTTCAGATTATTGCTGCTGTTGTGGACATTTTGTAAAAATTATATTTTTTCCTCTTCGATGAAAGAGCAATTCGATGTTTAAGCATTATTTTTAAGTACCACATCCAGTTCAGCCTTCGAACGATCTATGCCTATATTGGCTATAAGTATTCCTACTAAAAATCATAATTTCGAACTACCAAGCAGAAGCTAATTACTTACACAGAGACCGAAAAAGGCCAAAAAATCGCAAAAATTTAAACAAAAAACTTTCCTGATTTATTGTTTTGTAATTTTTGGTATTTTTGCAATTTAATTTCATTATTGAGCCAGCATTAGAGCTAAATAGTATGCTATAGTCATTTACCG
>JAHZNJ010001280.1:0-15539 GCA_027744475.1 Lepidocyrtus cf. sotoi NNG-2020 | reverse complement strand
TTCCTCTTGTGAGTAAAGTATAAAAGCGCGCATAAGCCTCAAATTAAGAGTCCAGCTTTAGCTCTGCTCTGTTCTGTTGTTCCGCTGACGGACTTGTTGTTGTTGCTTCTCTGAAAACCTTTTTTTTGTTCAAAATTACTCTGCTTTTGCTGTTGCTGCTGCTGTTTTTGTTATTTTTTGGTTTTTTTCTTTTTTCTCTGCTTTTCTGCTTATTTTTATAACAAGGACGAGTTTAGAATGCAAATTATTTTTTTCTGAGAACAATCGTAACGGAAAAGAGAAAAAGGCGTAAAAAGATTTGCTCCCTCTGCATTGCTCTGCTCTACCCTACCCCGTTTTGTTTTTCGATACTGGTAAATGGGGAAAGATTTTTTTATTTTTCTAAAAAGTATTTTATTTTGTTGCTGTTTTTTAGTTTAGAAGGGCTACGTACGTATTGTTATGCTGCTGTGTTTGTGTTAAGCTGAGTATTTAATTTTGGGGAGAGTGGGAGAAAAAACACGCTCAAGAACACACAACCTACTTATTTATCAAATAGAAAAAAAACTCCTTTTTTGCTTTAACTTCTTCTCTTCTCCTCCTCTCCTCATTTCCTATTATCATCATCTTTTCGCCCTTCTTTTATATCGTTTCATATGTCATGGCATGGCACTTTGAGATCGTTTGAGTTCCTTGTGTACTTTTTAAAAGGAAAAGATTAGTTAGGAAAAAAGAGAAAGATGAACTTGCCTCTCTGCTTTGCTCTGTTTTTCAACCCTTTTATTTTTAATAGCTGAGCACACACACAGGAAAATACGGACAAGCAAATAACAGAAACAACAACAAACAATTTTATTTTTTAAATAGAATGCATTGCATACAGAACAAGCAGTGATGATGATTATGTTGAAGAACACGAGAGAAAGGCTCCGCTTTTTGTTTTTTGGGAGATGAAACACCATAAAAATGGGATCTGACGTTTGTTTCTGTGAAGGAGAAAGGAGTGAAATAAGAGGAAGTAAACTTGGGTGGTGGTGGTAGTTTGGGTGAAAAGAAACGAAATGAAAATGAAAAAAATATCTGTCTTTTCTCATAATTTGATATGAGCACAGCGCTTCTTTTATCTTTTTTCCAAAAGCTTTGCTTTGAAGCAAAGTGGAAGGGTTGGTTGATGTTTTGCTTCGCATAATAAAAAAAAGTGCGTAAAAGTGTGTGTGTGCGTGTTCTATTTATTATTATTGCTTGTAGAAAGAGAAGTGTAATGTAGAAGTGAAGTTATAGTAGTCGTTTTTTTGTTTTATGTTTTTATGTTGATGTTGTTGTTTGAAACTGGCACGTACAAAGATATTCGTCAACTTTGATGATGAGGATGAGGATGACACAATATTTAACCTTGCCCTGGTATGATGTTGGTGGAGGTGGAGGCGGTGGTGCTCTCTGCTCTGGTCTACCACCCCAGCTTTAACAAATAACCTAAAGGCTTTATTCATTCTCATCTTTCTCCGTTGTTACTTCTTTTTCTACTTTTTTCCTCATCTGTGTTTATTTATTTTCCGTGTGGAAATGAAGTGGTGGGTGAGTGAGTGGAGTAGGAACAGACTCGGAGCAGAGCGTAAAAATATGCTGACATCTCCCTTGAGCAAAATAGTCAACAGAGATTCTTTTGTTTTTTGTGAACTCTTCTCTGAATTAGCTACTCGTCACTCACAGCAGCAGCGGCAGCAGCAACAGCATTTCACGCAACACAAAAAATAATAAAATAAAAATATGCGTTTCGTTTGAGCTTGTTTGTTAAAATTCGTTTTTCATAAAAACATTTTTCAACAGAAACTGAAAGGTTGATGATGTTCACTTGAAATTTACTATTAGGTACGACATGACTTTGTGAAATGTTACGATGCAGTTTGAACAGCAAAATAATAATAATGATAATAAAAAGGAACTTTTGCGAAGTTTCAGGAGGTGAAGTGATGATGAGTGACGCGTGGGGTGACATGACATGCTTGGAAGGTAATATTCCGCGCTCTGAGTTCTTTCTCTTTCTCTCTGCATTATTTTCTTATGTGTGGCTTATTGTTCTTCACTTTTACCTTCTTTACTTTGATGAAAATCAAGCCGAAATTCTTTTTTCCTCTTTTTCTTCCGTTTATGCAAATAAACAGAACGGTATGTATGTAGTGGTAGTGCGTAGCATGATGATAGTGATAGTGATGATGATGATAAACAGAAGAAAGGAACAAAAAATTTATTATTTACAATTGAGCTTTAATACCTTTGAATTCCCACTTTCCACATTAATTTTTAATATCAAACCGTCGTAGTGAATTGAGCCGTAACAGTTAAAAGGATTAAATTTCAGGAAAAATGAAATAAGGTGTAGTATTGCTGCAGAGCAAAGTGCAAAAAAATTGTCAGTAAAATTGCTTTTAACTTTAAAAAGGTAACATGGCATGGCAGATGTGTAAGTTTGCTTCTTAAGCCTTCTTCAAAGTTAATTTTTCTTTCTCTTTATATTTTTCTTCTACGAACAAATCTCAGATACAATCTGCTGAGGAGGGGATTAAACAAGAATAAAAAATCTTTATAAGTGGAGGACAAATACTGCATAAAATATTATAAAATATAAAAAAGGATTTTTTTCGAAGAACAAAACAGAGAACAGAGAAGAAAATTGAATAAAAATATAGAAATCTGTATCTGTGCTGTAGAAAAATAATATAATGATGAAATGACAGGGAAGGTTGTTTGGAGTTCCACCGCTCGTAAAAAGCCATGCAGTTATTACGTTCTGTACGGATTCCTAATAAAAAATATTTTTGCTGAGTGAGTAAGCTACTGCTACGCTACTTTCTTCTTCATCATCGTCATCATCCCCCAGAGCACAAAAAACGTTTTGAAGGATTTGCTTTGGTTCTTCTTTTCTCTTCTGATTGAATACCAATTTCAGCAACATGTTTTACTGCGACGTTCTCTTTAAAAGATGAAGAAAGGAAGAAAGAAAAGGACGCCTGTTTACTTTGATCTGCTTTGGCTTAAGCTGTGTGGAAAGAGGAGGAGGAGAGAACATTTTGCCATACGCGTATGTGCATTTGTAATAATTTTTTAGTGGATTTTGCAATGCATTTGACGAAATGAAATGTAAATACGTGTAGGAGTAGTAAAACGAAGGATATTATGTAAATAGAAATTGTGCGTAGGTACGTACATAAAAAATATTTTTTATGTGTAAAAAAAGAAGACGACGACGATTGACATTATCTTCTATTGTTTCCCCTCCTCTTCTTGCTTCCACTTCGTTGCGTTTTACTTTTACGGTGGTACGGTGGTGGTGGAAAGAAATTGGGGTCAAAAGTCAAATGAAAAATAAAAAAATAAGTTGTAAAACAAAACTCTGGATGAAAATAAATATAATCAAATCAAGAATATTGCAACAGGGAAGTTAATTTTTGTTATTGTGGAATGAAGTGAGTGAAGCTGGAGCCAGAAATATTTTTCATTTCCTTTTTTGCTTTTTTCTGGTTTGATTTGTTTATGTTTTTGTTTGAGTTACTACTTTACTTACTACTACATACAAGAGCAGAGCGTCATCAGTCTTATTGGGGAAGAATTTTCCAGAAGAAAAAAAGGAATAAGGAAAAACGCAGGACTTTTTTTATTTCTTTTCCATTTCAGATTAAAATGAATGTGAAGAGGAATTCACAGAATCAGAAATAAAAATTGGATAGAAAGCTATAAAAAATGGAATGGGGCTTACAGAGAAAAGTAAACAGTAAGTGGAAAAAAGGAGAGAAAAGCAAATACGTAAATGCATGCACAACTCTTTACAACTCCACTACCACCACCACCTTTGTCATCTTTTTAGTTTAACAGGCAAGGCTTTGCATGGTTCCTCCCTTATTCGTGAATCGTGACTTTCCAGAGATTTTTTTTTTCACAATTTCTATGATTGGAAGTTGAGTGACGCCATGCCAGTGACGAGACGAGGACAACAGAGTGACTCTTTTCATCTTTATTTTACTGAAAACAAAAAAAAATACTTTTAGGAATGGTTCCTCCCTTATTCGTGAATCGTGACTTTCCAGAGATTTTTTTTCACAATTTCTATGATTGGAAGTTGAGTGACGCCATGCCAGTGACGAGACGAGGACGACAGAGTGACTCTTTTCATCTTTATTTTACTGAAAACAAAAAAAAATACTTTTAGGAAATGAATGAAAAATCTTCCTCTGCTGAAAAAATCGTAAAATATAAAAAAATCCCCAATAGAACAGAAAACAACAGAACAGACGGAAAAAATTCTTTTGTTCTTCATCATTCCATTCCACTCTTCCCTTTTTCCTATAAAAATAGAAAAGGAAAGGAAAAGGACGAAGCAGAAAGCAAAAAAGAGTTAAACAACATTACATTACAATATTCCTCTCTTCAACGTTTCCTTTCTCTCTCTCTCTCTCTTTCAAAGTTACTCCAGCAAAAACCTAACTAAAACACCTTTTTTTATCTTGAATCGTGACCATGCATGTAGATTTTTCTGGAATGGCGGTGGTGATGCGATGGTGATGATGGTTGGTTTGGTTTCTGAATCTGAAGAGTGAATCACTTCATGCAAGAAAATTGCGAAAAAACACCTCATGTCTGCGTCTGGGTGTGTGGTATTCTAAGAGGGTTTTCTCTTACGTACTACACCACACGGTAAACAATACACGCCACTTTTCTCTCCAAACCCAAACTAAACAGTATTTTTTCCTATTATCTCAAATGCTTCGGTTTTTCTCTTTCTCTCTTCTCATTTATAACGTTTTCATCTGGATTTTTACAGTAGAAAAGGTTTTCCTGTTTTCCATGTTTCCTTTTCCATTTTTTCAACACAGGAAAGCAGGCAGGTGTAAGGGTGGTGGTGATGGTGATTCTTCTTGTTTGGAAGTTTTTTTCTTTCCTCACTCACTGCGCAATAAAAGGGTTAACGCTTATCTCCTTAAATGGCTGGGGATAGATGGATGGGTGGATGGGAGTTGAGTAAAGTTATAAAACAAACTTCCGATATAAAAAAGAAGGGACAAAAAATAAAGGTTCAAGTCTGTCTTCTTCAATTTTCGTTTTTTGTTGGAGTAAAAGATTTCCTTCTTCCTCTTCCGTCGGGGCTATAAAAAATTCACAGAGGAAAATAAAGGGAGGAAGTGTGTAAGGAAGTAAAAGGTGCCCACCTAATCATAAATGTGTGGATGGATGAATGGTGAATGCATAGATGAATGGATGGATGAATTCTTTTTCTTGTTCTTCCATCACCACCACCGTTGCGTTCTATTTAACGCAGAGAAGAAAAAAACCTGTAAAGAAAATAGCTTTCTCTTATATGATAAATACTTTTGATGGGGATAAGTAACCATTTTTATGGGTTTTCGGGAGAAAAATAAATGAAAATGGGAAGAAGGAAGAGGCAAAGAAGAAGGAAACTTGTTTATGATCTTTGAGAGTGCAGTAAGCAGCAGCAGCAGTGGGAACAGGTTTTTACTGCTTTTTATGTTGTTGATGTTGTTGAACAGAAAATATCTCCAATCAAAATTTCAATTAATTAAGAACGAGAAGAGGAACCCCCAGATTTGAAAAGAAATCATTCCAGCAGCAGAGCAAAAGCAGCAGTAACAACAGCAGCAGCAGCAGAAAAAAACATGAAAGGAATAAGGAAGGAGGGTAAAAAAGAAAAAGAAAAAAATTGTCATTAAAATGGGGGGCTTGATTGAAAATTCAAAGTATTTTCATTCTTCATTTTCTATTTTATTTCTTTTCTCTCTCTTTTGCTTTGGAATATGGCTTGATGGCTCTAACTCATTTTTGTAAATAACTGTTTTGTTATACTTCATGCCATGGCATGCCTGGACAAGTTCTTTTCAGATTCGTTTTCTTGCTGCTGCTGCTTCTGTAGAGAGAAAATAAAGATGAAGAAAAGAGAAAGAATGAGATACGAACTGATTTTTTTCTTTCTTTCTTCTTCTTCCTCCTTTTTTTCATTGTCGTTTGCTTATCAAAAGGGCCATAAAAATCCATGTAGGAAATCGAGAATAATGCTTATTCCCTATAAACAACAAGTAATAATACCACTTTTTTCATTCATTCCCGTTCATTCACTCACTCACTCACTTCCCGACTTTCAACTTTGGAACTTGAGAAGCGAAGAAATCTTTCATGGAATTGCTCTAACTTCGTCGTAAGTTCCTTTTCCTTTTTTTGCTAGCTGTATTTAGGAAAGGATAGAAAAATAGATGAATGCTTATGGCTGGCTAGATGGTAAAAACGCAAAAGAGAGGAAACAAGAAAAAGGAAAAATCGGGCATAAAAATAAGAATGGAAAACGGATATAAGAAATGTATTATACAGTAAAAGGTTGTACAAGTTGGAATAAAAAGAGGAGTTTAGTTGAGTTGAGTTCAGGAATGAAATGGTACTCTCCATAAACAAGGAGGAAAATAAGATGGGCGAAGAAGAAATAAAGTGGAAGTGGACAAGGAAGGAAATGTCGTCACATGAAAAGTAAGAAAGTGATTGAGTTGATGTTATTGTATTGATTGAAGAATTGCTGCTCTAGATTAACCACCGGATCTAATATTTTAAAAGCCATAAAATTAACATTTTTCTACTGTCGGCGTTTCAAAATGCAAAATCGAAGTTATTTGATTTTTGTTGAATTAGCTCAATCGACACATTAGAATGTTCCCTTTAAAGGATAATTCTGCTTAAATTGAGTATTCACCGGAGTCAGAAATGAACAAATCTGAAGAATAGTAGAATGATGTGGAGAGGGAGAAAGCGAATAAAACGAACACACACACACATAGATACTTATACGCTAGCTTCTTCCATTCTTCTCCCTCTTTTCTCTCCCACTACAACTTTTCCGTAATCGCATTGAGCAGCAGAAAAAAATCATCATCCTCATCATCAGTAATCCTACCGAACAAAAAAAAACTAGGGCTGGCTGGCTGAAGCTGGAATGGATCTAATCGGATGAAAGTACAGCAGTCATTTTATGAGCCTTTCGTCAACCTCATAAAACAGACCGGAGAGACACAATCAAGGAGAGGAATATTGATTGATTATTTTCCACTCCATTGCTCAGCTCACTGCACTACTACCAAGTACAACCAAGACCGACCTCATTCTTCTCTGAATGCTGTGCTGTGCCGTTGCTGTTTGCTGCTGCTGCTGAAAAAAATGTGCCATTATTCTCATTTCCAGTAAAAGTCTTTTAAAGGAGCTGATTCTTTTTATTTCATCTCAATTCCTTTCCTTCCTTTTTATTTTCTCCCTTCCTCTCTCTCCCTCTCTCGCTCCCTGGAACAAGTTTACTTCCTATCTCTAGAGAGATTCCAAGGCTGTTTGTCTATGCCCCACTCTGCTACACATGAATTCCTCCTCACTCATGATGAAGATGAAAGCACAAAGGAAAAGCACAGCCTTGATTTTAGTGTCAGTTTTATTCTTCCTCCTTCCCCATTTATAACCAGTTTGTAAAAAAATAATCACAATTCAAGTTAACACTTCAGTTAAGCCTTGTTCCCATTCTTTGTTTTGGATAATATTTTTTTCTCTGTTAAACTTTCCATTCTTTTCCTTTTCCTCCTCCTCTTTACTTATGACTATGACTTTCTCCTAATGTTCTACTGCTGCTGCGATTGCTGCTGAAGAAAAAAACTGTCAAATTGACAAATGATCCCCATCCTAATATCTCCTGTCATCCATCAACTGAAAACTGAACTATTTTTTATTTAAAGGGAAAAGAGAAAAAGAAGAAGAAAGCTGCCGCTGCTGCTATTGCTGTTTTCATGCTATTTCCCTTTTGCTTTTGTTGTGATTGATCATTCCTTTTAGGAATGTTTAAGTTTAAGTTTAAGAAGGAAATATGCAGGGTGGCATCAAAGACGATGAAAAAATTGAATGCATGCATAAACAGAGCAGAATAGAATCTTCATCTTCTCCAATACCGTAACTGATGAGGTTATTCTGGAAATGGATGTGCGTGCAGATAACAAAACAGGTAAAAGAAGGTGACCTTTTACTGATAAGGAGAGAATCATGGCGTGATTCGATCCACGTGATCGAAAAGAAGATGATGGAGAAGCTCATTTTCATTTCCTTCCCAACTTCCAAGTTCCAATACGACAAAAGATGGATGAAGTCATCTCAATTTTTGAAGACGAAAAGGTGGTGATGATATGGACTTGATCTTGAAGAAGAATGTGATTTTTTAGGAGGGTTATTTGGGTATTGATGATGGATTGCAAATTGAGTAGAAGTCCGTGTAAATGATGATTATGTTTGATCAGGTGAAAATTACGTGAATTGAGTACCTTCGCCATATTAAGTATACCTTCAAGCAAAATCTCGTTATCACCTGCTGAAGGTTTATCACCTCCAGCAGGAATAAGTAAGCAGCAAGCTTGAAATTTATTTTTCTGGTTGGTAGTACAGCGATAATCAATCATGACGAAGGAGGAAAGTTAGTAGCGAAAATAATAATTGTAAACTTTGTAATCTTTTTTTAAAATATGGATGAGATTTTTAAGAAACTGTCGTCGTGCATCGATGCAAAAAAGTAGATTGGATAAGCAGCAGCAGAAGGAGCTTGTTTAGCTGTAGCTTTAGGGCTGGGGAACGTGAACGCAGCGAACGATGATGATGTGATCAGATCACTTGAATCGCTCGTTCATACGGAAAAGCGTATGAATCAGCAGTTTACTTCTTCTTTGGACTTTTGCTGCAGAAGGAGAAAGAAGACGAAGAAGAAAACAAACCATTATATTTAATATGATTCGTTTCGTGAGGGAGGGAGTAATTTTTTGAAGAAGAAAGTGTAAAAACAAAAATAACGAAGCCAATTTAATGCTAAAACCTTTAGTTTTATGCTGATATTATGAAGTTGACTCGTTGCCTGTGATCAAAACTAGTCATGCAAAAGTAAGATATTTACATGCTTATACAAGATTTCGATCTATAGCCATAGCCTCATGAATAAAATAAAATAATATACAAACATCACTAACACTCGTTCTTCCATACAAGTTTTGCTATGGAATAATTATTATTTACAATAACAAGGCTTACAATAATCTACTCGGTTGGTTACTTAAAGTTTAAAAGAAACATTTTAAGAGCGTTGAAGCAAAAATTTTTTAAGAAGTTAAATTTTACAACTAATCGTCAGGTTTGGCCTTAAAATTTGATTTAAGCAAACGCTCAAGTAACATAACGCAATATCGCGATTATGTTTTTGTTTTTAAAATGCTATTAATACCAAATATAAATATTAAAACAATTTGTTCAGCAGCTCAGCTAAATGCTTACAAAAAATTCATTCAATTCTCTCTCTCTCTCTTTTCTTTTTTCCACGAAAAAATAGACTGCCGCTTATAAAAAAGACTTATTATTAGAAACATAATGGCCCTGTCGGATTAAATCGTATAAAGAGAAGGTGATCTTGACACAAATAGTGATGAATAGCCGAAAATCCCATAAATTAGCACAGGATTACTTAACTTTATGAAGGGATAATTCTAAAAAGAAGAAGAAGAGGAGTAAGGTGATACGTATTCTATTCACTATTCAGTATTATTATATAATATAATTCTATTCTACCTTTTATCCTACTCTTTACTCTTCTCTTTTTCCCGCGATGTGCATCAATGAATGGAATAAGATAAAAAACTTACTTTCAGAAAGAAAGAAAGAAGTTTTTTGGAGGAGAAAGAAGGAAAGGTTGCTCCCAAATAATGTATCTTCTTCTCCTTTCCCTTGCGATTGCCCTTTTCCACCCTTTCCCTCGTAAATCCTTAGTCCCAATGACAATCTGTTTTGTGTGAATAGTCGGCCCATTACCAAAAACCTGAGCGAGGAAGAGAGAGAAAAAGAAGAAAAATCAGATCATTTTCAGAATCGCATCACCAGCCCACCACTTTTGCACTTTTTTTAGTGTAAATGTCGCCGCGTCGCCATCATCACCACGATCGTCATCATCATCATCATCATCATCTGGCGAAAAGTGGATAGTTCCAAAAAATGTAAATTCAGTCAAGTGGAAGTCAATTGAATCTGGAAAACCTCCCACTTACTGATTTCAATTGTAGAAATAGCAATAGCCATAGCAGTAGAGGTAAAAGTAAAAATACAACATTCCTGCGAAAAGAAACTGAAACAGGAATCAAGACAGCGTTACCGATTCACTGCAACGATGATGGCGCCTCGTTTTATTTGTATCTCCAAACCAAAAATAGAATAATATAAAAGAGAGAGAGAAAAGTAATACTTCCAAAAATGTCTGTTGTACTCGTTCGTATGTACCGTTTTTATGTTTGACATTTTTCCAAGGTGGCTTAAATCTCCCATTGCTTAAATAGCTGACTTCCTCATTTCTCTCCCCGTGAAACCTTTCCTGTTTTGTTCGCCTTCCTTTACAACATAATTTATTATTGGGGACTTCCGTCGACGACGAGGACGGAGTACCTAAAAAACCGGAAGTGATTGAAAGGGTTAAACCACATCACACTTTTTGCCACCTACCTACACTATTACGTTTATGTGGTAGCGATAGCGATACAAAAATAGATTGTTGTAATACGAGCTAACAGGAATGCTTATGCTTATTACAAAACTGAATTTGCTCACATGTTTAATTTTAACTCTGGCAAAGGTTTTTTTGTATATTTCTATACCTTCGCTTGAGAAGGTTTGCTTGCTCAATCAGTTTTAGGAGAATACGTTTTTAAAGCTGCAATTCCACTACATACTTTTAACTCTTCTCAATAAAAATGGGCGGACAAAAAGGGGACAATTGAATTCATATTATATGATGATGGTGATCATCATCATCATCAAAAGGAAAGGAAAAGAAATGTTCAAAGCAATAAAACAAAATTGAAAATATTTCGCTGAGAAAATAAAATAAAACTCTTTGATAAAAGCCCTCCTTAAAAAATGTATAAAATCGTACTTATATGGGTGGAGATCCGAAATCATTTCTTTTGGAAGAAGAATCATTTGACTTTTTTTTCTCTTTCTCTCTCTCTCTTTCCATTCAATTCAATATTTCAATACAACAGCACAGCACAGCAGCTAAACATTGTTTACTTTATATCTTTACGGATTTATTTTCTGAAGGATCTCTCCGTTTTTAAACGAAGAATACGAATAGAGAGGGATAGAAAAAGAGAAAAGAAAAACTTGAGCCAGCACATTTGCCACTTTCAATAAGGCAATATAAAAGTTTATTTCCTTTTTGAAATATTTTTTTGTTTGCGTGCGCGACATTTTGGCCCAACTTTTCTTTATATTTACCATTTTCCTTCTCTCCAGGAAATAATAAATCCTCACTCCTGATTTCCTCTCCTTTCCTGTCCATTTCAGAGGAATGGAAGATGAAGAAGAAGAAAAACTAGAGGAGGAGGAAACCAATCTGTAAAAAAAGAAATTCTGAAGGAGCGTCGTCGTCGGCAGCAACAAAACGGAAGGGATACGTGTGAGAGAGGGGGACTGATTTACATACGAATACGAGTGCCTCTCTCCCTCTCTCTGTTCAGTCACTTCCCACGTATGTATGTATTCCCCCGTTTTTTTGCTGAGGTGGCATTAATAAGAATCTTTTTTGTAGAAGAGAGATGGAGAGGAAAGGAAAAACTTAAAATATAGAAAGTTTGCTTTCTTCTTCCTTTTCTTTTTCAAACAAACTGACAATAAATGATAAAATGGTACAAATAAGTAAAAGTAAAAACGGACAGGTAAAACGTAAATCATGTTGAAGTTTCAGTAAAAAAAAAGAAACAAGGAGTGGGAGAATGAGACAATCTAACTTTTCTCGTTTTACTTAAATGCTAATACAATGTTTAACATTATAAAGTAAGTTAGGATTAAAATACTTATAGCTTTAATAATGTATATAAGCATAAAATGTTTAAATTTCTTAACTTCTGACGATACGTGATGACAATAAAGTAGGAAGCAATAACACAGTTACCTATAATGCAGTTTTCCAGCGTCATAAACTTTTTTATGTAATTATATTATGCTCGTATGAACATAGGTACTGTATCACTCACAGTCATTTCAGAGTTCTTATTAATAAATATGTAATACATTATAAAGATGATTTTAAAGCTTTAAAACATTATGCAACAATGAACTTTAACTTGTTCCAGTTTCTAAGCAAATTATTGCAATGCACCTGCCTTTACGTGGTAGACGGAGGCTTTTGTGAGAAGGAAACAAAGTCAATTTTTAAATTATTACTTTTCCTCCCATACAGATGCTCATATATCTTCATGCTTGGAAGTCTCCCTTTAAAAAAGAAACTTTTTTCTTTTCTTCCTTCTAATACAATTCCGGTCCTTTATTTGTAGCATTGTGCACCGATAATATGATTCTATTTGTTTGGTTGCATCCTCCTTTACCTCCATTTTTTCTGTCTGTACTCTTCGTTTTACTAAAATCTTTCTTTTTTATAAAAAGAAACCAAAAAAGTAAAAAAAAATACCCCATTTTCTATTTTCACTAGAGACGGTTGCTGGACAGAAGGAATCTGGCCTAAAAGCTTTCTCTTCATCATCATCGTCATCTTCACCATCATCACCACCACCGTAACATGCATGCCTTTGTCCACCATTCTTACCAACCAACCACCACAAGGATTTTTCCTTTCTGTAAAACTTAAAATCACTACATTTCGAACAAACGAAGGATGTTTCCTTCTTCTCGTTCGGTTCTCCCTGAAGCTTTTCTTGCTTGACAAAGAATCGTACATTTTTAAAAGAGAGGAAGAAAAATAGAGCACTTTGATAAAAATTTTCTCTTTTTTCTCTCTCTCTCTCTCTCTCTCTCTCTCTCTTTCTACATTAGTAGCGTAGTAAGTACCACAAAACAAAAGATAAAAATCTTGGAATTTTTTCTCCACCGAACAGATTTTGAAATCATTCTGGAGTTACTAGAAGTAAATATCTACATCAACACTTAAAACACAGCAGCAGCATCCCTGACGCTTCTGTTGCTGCTGATGCTACATTTTCCTCTTCCTTCTCTTCGATTTCCAAAGTCGGAGTGATAAATGAGTCTGTCAACGTTTTTTCCCAATTGTTCTCGCTTTATTACCACTTTTTTGTTCTCTTCTTCCTTTCCTTTTGCTACAGCATTTTATTCAGAGCTGTGTATTGTGCATTGTTTGGCCTGTCATTCACAGTCCCACTTCCCCCGAAAGCTGAAGAAGAAGAAGAAAAAATAAATAAAAGTTGCTACATTTTTGCTCTCATTCTTCCTTCCAGTTTTTTTCTTATCATCACCACTCTATTTGGTTCTGGGAGGAGGTTGGGCGTTTGGGCTAAGGCTTCGTCCTACTATCTTATCTTATCTTCCAACGAGAGAGAATTTTTTCTTTGCTGTAGAGAAAAGAAGATAATTGAAGAAGGAATATATAAAGTGATAGTGAGAGAACGAAGGGAATAAGATTTATTTGTTTTAGGTTATCCCATTTTCTCACTTTAGTTCTTCATTTTATTCACTAATTTATGTCTGGGGACAATATTTACAACTGAATTTAGCAAGTTGGAAGGAAGGCAAGGAAAAGAGTATGGGATGTTTTTAAGGGAATAAGTAAGTATTCCAATTTCAATTGATGGAAATGGAACTACTTCCTTTCTCTTGGCTTAATAATACCCTCGTCGTTCATTACGGGAAGTAAAGTGAGTAGGCACATGGTATGGTGGACAAGGACAAGGAAACTGTTGCAGATGGAGGAAGAGAAGAAGATGTCATCTAATTTTCTATTATTAAAGATTTGTTATGATAGGGTTGCATTTAGTTTGGAAGTTGCAAATAGACCAGACCAGACAACAACAGCAATACATCTGAAATGTCTCTCGTGTAGAATTAGAAATAATTTTATTCCCTCCATCAAGATATCAGAGTAATTGCAGAAGCAGTAGCAGCAGCAACACAAGCACGGCGTCTTCTTTGTTGTTGTTGTAAATATATTGTAGTGAAAATGAAAGCTGAATGGAATAGAAAAAGATCCTCCAGAAAAAAAACATTTTGGATTTTTCGTTTCATTTTCATTTTAAGTAAAGGAATAAGGAATGGATGGATATGCACACTGCACAACAGCATTATTTCTTATTCCTTCCTCTCCCCATTACCACCATGTAAATTGCATGTTTCCTTCTCTCTTTTTTTTTTAAATTGAGTTGAAGAAGAGAAAGATGCTGATGGCTCTCTAAATATTCAACATTTACTTACTTCGCTTTTGCTTACTTTCTTTAGCACGGCACTTGCTTCAAATGTTTTTATGGTTACTTCCACTTCCACTTCCACTTCTACCATCTCAATTGCAACGATGGACGTAAGAAGAAGAAAACGCTGTTGTGTGTGTGGTTGGGTATTCTAAATAGCCGCCTATGCTTCAGTTCTGTTTTTTTCTTTTTCTGTTTACGAAGAAAGTAAAACGACGAGCGCTTGGGGAAGATTAGAGAGAATGAAATTGTTTATTTTACAGACTTTTACTGGTTTTAAAAGAAGTGCCTTAGCATTAGCTTCAGCAGCATCATTATAAAGAAGGAGAAGGAAGCACTTTGCATTTATTGGCGGTGAAGAAGACACAAGTAATATTATGTACACATACAAAATGGTGAGTGAGTAGCCTCACTCTTCTCTTCAGCCTCCAAAAACTTTCCATTGTTATTACATTTTAGCCGATTAAAGCTTTATTTCTGACACTGAGCAAAATTTATTGCCAATATCCATTTAAAACTCTGGTCATGATAATCAAGTTAAGTCGATTAAATTGTAGTTTTTCCTCTAAAGAGGGTCCCTTTTCTGTCTCTCTCTCTCTCTTTCTGCTCCTCTGTCCTCTGTTTATTTTATTGTGATTGTGAATGTGGCATGGCGGTTTGGGTGGGCTTGTGGAATGCTGCGGAGTGGAACAACAAGTGACACTGACAATAATTTTTTTATCTTGAAAATTACAATTGCCTCTCTGGAAAATTTTATTTTATTTACCAATTCTTTAAATGGGGGTAACAGTAATTCTAAAAACTCCTTTTTTGGAGGGATGTAATAATAATCTTCTGCAGGAAAGAGTGGAGGAGAGAGAGAGAAAGTTTATTACTTTTTAGTATAATTGGTGGCAGGCTTTTAAAACGTCGTAGACGTAGGCATAGGAATTCTGTGTTTGTATTTGAGAAGATGAAGATGCGTTTTGTTAACTTTTCGTAATAACTTCTTCTTCTTCTTCCTTTTTCCTTCCATTTCCTTTTTACTTACATAAATAGAGTCATAACATAATCGTGAAGAAGAATAAGTATAAAAAAACTTTCTTCGAGGAAATGGACAGGGCTATAGAACTACAAAGGTGAAAGTGGAGGAAGACATTAAGAAAGAATGGATACCACTTTTTAAGAGAGAGGGATAGAATAGAAATAGCTTTTCATAGTAAAGAAGTCTGATGGAAGAATGAAGCCATTCAGCAGCAGCAGCAGCAGTCACTTGAAATTCTTTCTTGTGAACTCAATGTTCCTACAGAACTTAAAAAACTT
>JAHZNJ010001279.1:0-10764 GCA_027744475.1 Lepidocyrtus cf. sotoi NNG-2020 | reverse complement strand
GAGGACTAATTATCTGTGTAAATGTAATAAATTTTTATAATACGTGCAAGAAAGTTGGTTGGTTGGTAGCAAAAAATAGTTTGCTTTTAAAAGCTTCGATTTTTCGGGTGCGATTTTTTCTAGAGAAAAAGAAGTTGATTGTTTTAAAGTTGTCTTGTTAGAAGAACTAAACTAGAAGAAAAAAGACAATGTTTAGTTTCGTTAGATTATAAAAGTGTTTAAAATCGGTGTGTCGGTTGTTTCATTTCTCGGGGCTAATGCACCTTCATTTTATTTTTCACGGCTTGACTTTCAATTGAGTCGAATTAGCTCACCTTAGTTTATAGCTACGTACTAATCTACTATTTAAGGGTTATGAATATTCATTCGATCATTTAAATTCATTCACATTTGTTGATCCGTCACATGAGAAACAATAAATTTATAAATTTCGAAAGATTTGACATTTCGGATTTATTATGTGTTCGTTTTTAGCATTACAATAATCGTTTTAACAGCAGCGGAGCGCAAGCATTAAGTGAATTTTTGTTCTTGCGGATAATTTATAACAATACATTGTCTATGCCATCATGTCAAAAAATGACAAATCGTTCCACTTCCAACAAAGTTGATTAATTTAAATTAAATTGACTTGTTTTAATTAAGCATCGAAATCGATAAAGGATCGTACAATTTGGCTTGAAACAAAAATCTCGCAAGTAAACCAAGAAGTTTCATAGGAATGCAGCGTAACACAGCGTAATACGAGCGTTTTCTTGAACGTTACACAGCAACATGAGTGGCTGCACTATCTTTCGAAGCCCTTTGAAGTGAACTCGTTCCAAATCTCAGCAGCCAACTGAATGCCGTCTTCGCCCGCTAGATAGAATGAGAATCAAGCGGTACTACTTTGAAGCTGCTGCAGGTACCAAAATGCTTACTTCAGCTCAAACATTATTTTTTATTTTTGGATTTCTCGCTCCCAGACCAGACATGTTATTTAGCCCGGGTAATAGCTTTTGTTACCCAAAAACCCGGGTTACTGGGTTTTTGCAAGTGCTGCCCAGTTATGCCCGGGTTTTTGAGCCAAGTGGTTTTAACCGGTTAAAACCACCAAAAAACCCAATTACCCACCCACCCCCAAAAACCCGCCTAACATGTCTGTCCCAGACATAACCAAACAAAGTAAATCAACTCTTTCTCTTTTTTATGTACATAACATACAAAAACGAGAATTAGTAATACGAAGAAGCTCACATCACAGTACACGGACGAAGTAGTTTGTTTGTAGTAGTTGTTGTAGTTTAAAAAGCGAAGGACAACAACAACAAAGAAAAGAAAGAAGGAAGATCTCCCAGGGATGGAAATCCTTAGGGAAGAGAAAGGAAGAAGAAAGAAGGAGCTAAACTGACCTTTTCATATTTAACCTTCCCTTTCTCCTTTTCCCAAGGACTTCTAAATAAATAACGTGGCCCCTTTCCTCGTTCCCTCTCATTCTCTTCTTCTTCCTCTCCCTCTTGCTTTTGCAATATTGCAAATTGTTTTCATGAACACAACTCTCTCATGAGGATGCGATGTTGAGTTGATGATGATAATAATGCCTTGAAGGTTTCTTTCTTTCTGTAGTTAGTAGATCCTTTTATGTTCTACTACAATCTACATCAATTCACTTCACTTTTAAAACTCTAGTTTCAAGTTCAAAGTGAATTTGGTTTGTCTGTCTACTTTGGTCTTTGGCTAAATAGCTGTAGAAAGGAGGGATCCAGTCCAGAAGTTATTTTTTGTGTTGGATGGAACCCACATGGAAATTCGAGGACAAGAACGTAAAAAGGATCATTTATAAAATTTAAGTATTCTCCCAGGCCACTACTACCACCACCACCATACCATACTACATACTTATAGCATGACACGCACCAAACAACAACAAAACTGCCAAACAAAAACCTTATAGAATTTTACATAAAAATTCTCATATCAAATCATCATCCAAAATCCAGATTTTCTCGTAGGTATACAGCATACACAGAATAATCCTAGTTAATTTATATCCCCAAAATACATAGTAAAGTGCCCTTGTACTTCCTTTTACCACTGGTCTGGTTTGGACTCCTTGTTACTGAAGTAGGGCTTCCAGTTCTAGTTCCACTCTGCTGCGGCGCGTTTTATTTTATTTCCCTAAGTATTAACTTTTCAACTTTTCCGTAAAAATAAAACTCGACCGTTACTTCATTCTCCTCATTTTACAAATTCACTTCTTTTTAGAAAACTCTGAGTAAAGCTGTTGAGCTACCTGAAAATAAAACCAAAAAATGCTGATGTGTGCGTCTCTTTTTTTCTTTCCTTTTTGAAATAGTTCTTTTCTCGTCGTTATTTCTGTATTGCTTTAATTTAATCTACTAAAATTTAGGCATTTGAAGAGAAGAATGACAAAGGATACTATCGAGAACAATAAAAACTGCGCTTCTGTTAACATTAGCTATGTGCCAGTCGTCGGCCGTCACGCTGCGCTGCAGGGAGTCCAAGTCCCAGTCCTGAAGTGAGTACCCATAAAACTTTAAGTCTAACCGTTTTTACTTCCCTTCCCTTCCCTTTCCTTCACTCGAATAGTTCTTGCTAAAATATCTTCTCTTTCATCATTAAGCAAACTAGTTTTAGAAATGGAATGAATCTCTGTCTTTGGTCTACTTCTAGTCTAGTATAAAAAATTAACTAACTTTGCGGAAAATAAAGGTATAGCTTTTTTTACAATAGTAATTAATGTCACCGTGAAGATAAAATGAAAAGGCTAAAGTTAGGTTAGTGCGTTTTGTCTTGTCTTTAAGTTTGTTGCAAACATTTTGCTGAAGTAAATGGTTTCAATAAAAACGGAAGAGCGCATCTGTTGTGGTACTCCAAAAGCGCCACAATATTTTTGAACACATCATAAATAATAATAACAAAACAGAAAATCTGTAATCCTGAATGATTTTTATTGCATGTCATACGAAAAATATGTCATAAAAATACATGTTTTTTTCGTTGTTGTTGCTTATTCTTCACAGAAAAAAATAATTTATGATGATACTTTTAGGATAAAAAAATAAATGGGTACTGCTACTTAATATTTGGATAGATGGTAGCTGTTGTAAGGATGGGATCGAAATCTAACCAAGGACGACTCCGCGAGCTCCATATCCTCCGAGGTATCCTGGATATCCAAGTCCTCCAAGATGTCCAGCGTAAGCTCCCCTGTAGAAAGGGGCTCCAAGTCCAGCGTAACCGATTCCTCTGGCGTAAGGAGAGGCCAAATATTGGCTGGAGACGAGGGCGACCAAAGCAGCCACCAAAGCAACGATAAGAATCTTTGAATAAAAAAATGAAGCCATGCAAAAATTAACAAACTCAACAAGAATGTTTTTAGAGGAGGTTTTCCCTTTTAAACATGCTTACAAACTTCTTACAAGACAAGCCTACTTAAAACTTAAACAGAAGAGAAAGAAAAGGAAACATTCTTTAGAATAATATTATCATACCAGAGGATCACTTCTTAAGCTTTATTTCCTTTTCCTAAAATATCGCTTGCTCGACTCGGCTAGTGCTTGAACAAAATGATTTATTTCTTTTAACTGGAGCGATGCATGGTAGATCGCTTCGGTTCATGGCATTTGTAGCTTGGCTTGCTTTGCTTGGCATGGCCTATCTTCGGAAAGATGCAGCAGTTTAGTTTAGTTTCTAAAAAGGAACGGAAAGCCTTTTCTACTATATTCCGCATAGGGACTAAAAAAATATTCCAAGTCACGTCCCATTACCTACTTACGTTACGTGGTGGCGGTAGAGAAGAATAACAGTTAAGGCACAGCAGCAGCAGCAATTTAGAAAGAGGAAAAGTGATTCAAAATAGTAATTTTGTAATGCAGTATGTGAGCGATGTGGGTTACCTGACGACGCCTATGCACTTCATCTACTGCTGCTTTTACGACCTATTTCGAGCCTGCTCATGCCTACTTATTTTTCTTACCTGGTCGACTGTGACTATCACCTTTTCTTCTTCATGGAGGAGGAAATTGCAAGCTATTAATTTTGTTTTAATAAACAGTGCAAATGAAGTATGTGCCGCTGCTAAGCTGCTAAAACGACTTTGCGAGAGAAGAGAAAAGGGGGAATTGACTTTTAAAGGGGGAATTGCTGCTCTGAATCTGAACTCAAAGGTTGCACGTATGAACGAATGAGTGAAGAATATGAAATTTAATTCTTAAAGATAAAAATAAAATTTATATTTTATAAAAGATTTAAGAAACTTACGAGCTTGGCCATTATTACGATTGCTGAGTGTTTTTGTGGAGAGAGAACACGTTCAAATAAGGAACTTTAAAAAGAACAGAAAAGATTGATGCTTATGAAGCGAAAAGAGAATTGGAAGTGATGCTTTGGTACTTTAAAATTTGGAGTATTTATACTAAAACATATTGGAGGAGACTTTTCAAACAGGAGAACCACGTCCAGTAGATTTATAATGCTGCAGTCTAAGGGAAGCAGGACTTGGACTTCACAGAACATATAAACGTTCTTTTTATGGATAAACAGCCAATTATTTGATTGTTCTAAGGGCCCAGCCCACTTTTGTACAGTAATATCATCATTCTGAATCAGAATCAAAGAGTATCATCGTTTGGTGCAATGTTGACATTCAGCCTTTGAAGCCAAGCCACCTCCTCCTGTCTCCTGTCTCGTGTCATCATGCTTTACTTTTTTAACAAAAATATTTTACAAATGATTTCATTGTTCAATAAAACGAACCTTTTTTTCCTGTTTTGGATGATCAAAACCAATTTATTTTAAAAAAATCTCAGTCATGACGATTCGTTTGTACGTAACGTACATTTGTAATAAAGAAATTTATTGATTCATTTTTTCTCAATTAAGTAAACCATTTTTTTATAAAAAAATAAAAAGGAATTGAAAGGGCTAATCACGAAGTAAAATGCTTTTAAAGGTCATTCAAGCTTATGACGATGATGACAAAGTAACCGTTCGATTTTCCTGATTAAAATCATTGCATTGTTGGAATTGGAATACACTTGTCAACAACAATGCTGTGTTCATAGTACATAAAGTATGATCATGATCATCGGATGTGTAAGAAAAATGAATTCTTTTATTTTTGATAAATGATCTGATCTGGTGTAATGAGATGGTATAATTTGACACGGTTCTCATGTCATGACAAACCTATTTTTAGTAAGAATGTTCATTATTGATAGCTGGAAGGGGGTAATTGAGCGTGACTTGCATAAAATATGGCAGGACATCGCGCATCGTGGTGACGGTGACAGGACAGATTTTTTTAAAATATAAGTTTGTCTTCTTGCTTTTTTGTTACTTTACGGAAGATACTGAAAATCTAGCTTAATTTAATCGATTTAAAAGAAAAGAAGTTAGAATACAAATGCTAATGAGTTGTCGTTTGTTTGTCGCTCATTATAATTCTATCAGAAAAATAAATTATGCGTAAGTAAGTAAATTCTTCCCTGTACATCGAGCAAAACTTCAACTTCAAGGGTAAGATTAAGATTATCGAATGTTACAGATTGCACCAAACATGTCTGTTCTGTTGAAATAGCCAACACCTAATTTGGCTGTGTGGAAAACCACGAAAGGATTTTTATAGTATGTTTGGCTTTGAAAACGATTTCAAACTGATGATGAGTTCCACCCCGTTCCACCCTATTTATACTCATCCATCCATCCATTCAAGCATCTTTACTCTTCTTCCATTCTCGGGGCCCATTGCTGATATACAGAATACACCAAAACAATAATTACAATTACGAATTACCAAAAAAAATGCAAAATTATAAGTGCACTTGCTATTACATAATATTTGCGCGTGTAGGTCATTAAAAAATCTGCATGGATATAAAATGATGAAGTTCTCCTCTCCAGCAAAAAATTCTTCCCCTTCAGCTCCAGCCCAGACATTTTCTTTTGATACTTTTTTTCTTTTACTTCGTTTCTACTCTTTTATGATGGATTGGTATTGTTGGATGAAAGGAGAACAATACACGAGCCACAAAATTCAAAATCAACCAAACATGAAGCAAGTCAAGCTCTAAAAAAATTCTTTTTCTCTTAGCCTCGGTCTGACAGCCTATTTTTTAAATTTGTATGATGATGATAGATCAAAAAACATTATTACATAATTTTTTTGCTTTTCATAATATTCTATACTACTACTTCTTCTACTATTCTTCCATACTACTTCTTGCCACTGCACCGCCTCCTTTTCTGCTGATTTTTTGTCCGGTTCGGTTCATAGTACACAATTACTACCGAGGATTAGGCAGGTAAGAAAAAGATATTCTTCCAAAATGACATGAATAAAAGCGTCTTTAATGATCGTGTAAGTATTTCAAATGCGTTAAAAGCACCAGCAAAAAATTTGCAATGAAAAAAACTTTTGCATTGTGGCTGATTTCTATTTACAATCACAACAGTAACGAAGAAGTGAGTCAGTAAGTTTCGCACGTCACGATCCCCAACAGTCCTCACCTACCGCGAACACTCACACTGCTGTGCTGATGCTGACTCTGACAACAATACAATACTCTGCAGCTGCGCTACCTTTTTTGCACTGATTTTAAGCTCGTCTCGTGCAGATTGGACTCAATACAATGGAATAGGTAATCACGTAATCAGTGTGATGGTTTCAATTGCAATTTCCAATGCAGTAGTGGTGGCGCAGGACTTTTGCTAAGCACAGGCAGGCAGATCAAGATTCAAGATCAAATAGGGCGCAGTAGTGGGCCATATTATTATTCTTCTTGATTCAAAATATTCGAATTAGGTACTGTCTTCAGATTTGACTCTTCTTCTTCATTAAACGATTAACTTAAACTCGTCTATCTCTCTACGTTTTTTTCTTCTGATTCTGATTGTTGTTTGTTAACAGAGTACATGCATAGGTAGCAGGTTGTTTGTTATTAGCGAAATCTACAAAAAAATTCAATAATCGCTTGGATTTTCTTCAAGGACACAAGGTCTGCTACACACACATATTTTGGATGGGGTGAATTAAGTAGCGTAAAACGTTTTATTATTGTACAGCAGCAAATGTGATGATTGCTTATGGGCTTGTTCTTGAAGATATATTTTATTGATGTGTGATATTGTGTGATGTGTGGTGATATATTAATAGCTCATATAAACGATTTTTTGCTTGGCTAATTTCAACTTTTGATTTCATTGCGTATTTATTTACAGATAAATTGATTGATGAAGGAGAATTCTGATTACAATTGGACATTACAAAAAAGCTATTGACAGAATTGAAGGACACGAACACGTGTATTTTCGCAAAGGAAAATGGGAAGGATGAAGTACTTATATTTGTTCCGTGTACCTGGATAATTGCATCCCCATTGGATTGATCGCATATCTAAATTGTTAGAGAGCAATCCAGCAGAAATTTTCTGATTCAAATCCAAATCAAAGCTGAACTGTTTCAGCTTCAGTTGCACTCATGAACAAAAACTGGTATTTTATTGCATTCTACAATTTTCCTTTAACATTCTTCTAAGAAATCTGCTGCTGTTTTGTTTTTTCCAGCTTTCTGTTATTCTGTTGCTGTTACCAGATCAAATTTAAGTATTTCTTGGAGATGGGTTGGAAGGTCACCATAATCATTACTCCCAAAACAGCCTTTGATTCTCATGGGCATGCACCCCATACAGATTTTATTGCGCTTTTATTACCCCTTCCATTCATACCTGCAATAGAAACCGTAATACATTTCTTAATAAAATTTATAAGGTGATGCAAAAAGTCATAAAATGCTCCTCAATTAATACCGTTAACAAAAAAAACGTCATGATTTTTTCGGTACTTTTGTATTTTCAACAGAATATTATTCCGTTGACTCATACCCAATTCCAATTCCAATTTGTAAAATAATTTCCAAAAGGCCACAGGCCCCACAGAAATAAATGGACGGTGAAGGTTAAACCGTACCTATAAATTTGCATTGCAATGCAAACATCCATTAACAGTGCTCCTGTTGGTACATCCATTCATATGGCTCATGGAGCGGTAAAATGTGCCTGTGCCTAGACATGTACTTCAATTTCCAAAACTAGAGTTTTTGTTTCCCTTGTCACGATATTTACATAAAACAAGCTTATCATCATCAGAATAACATCATCACGTACGTAGTATAACATATATTCCAGTAGTATTCGGTATTTGGTAGTTTAATTTAATGCAAATGCAAATACACGGAGACGACAATATCATACGAGATCAATTTAATTTGAAAAAATGAAGTAAAAAATATTTATATATTTCTCAAATAAACACTATTTACCAAAACACCGAATCATATCAAACAAAAATTCTAATACAAGAAAAAAACAACGAAAATCACGAATAAAACAGAAAATGGGAATGATTCTTTTTTAATATTTCCCGTGTTTATTGCTCATCCGTTTTTCTTCAATAGCAAAAGAGAAATCGATTCCATTTATTTGCTTATGGAAAGAAAACCACAAAAGAAATCGTAGAGAACGAGCTGCCGATTTGATTTGTGAATGTGAAGTGAAGAGATATAGGATCTCTTATTGCTGCTGCTGCATGTTGGAGTGAAGTGCTTTCCCTTCCACTTCAACTTCAAACCAAACATAAAATGTGTCTGTTCCTCTTCTTCCTTTTACTTTATAACCCGCGAGTAATCTCAGATCTCAGATCTCATCTCATCCTTGGGAAGAGCAGTGATCAAGAAGCAAAAAAATACATTTTTCTAATATTGGTATTACTATGCTTGATTTGATGTTGGTTTTCCCTTGAATTCTTTTTTCCTTTTCTTTCCCAATATGAATCTGATTTTTTTCTTTCGCAAAATTAAGCAAACACTGATCAAAAAATACGACCTAAATTACTACTATGTACTCGCATAAGGAGAGCAACAAAATAATATTATCTGCTCACATCCGCGCATCAATACAAATACATAATGATTTTTCTTGATGAATTCTGTTTTCTATATTCTTTCTTCTTTCCTTTGCTTTTTGTGTATTTAATACTGACAACCAGGGAGAGAGAGAAAAAAAGAAGAATTTAGAATTTTAGAATTTATTGCATAGATTTCCCCTGGGGGCATGTTATATCAAGCTTTTTGTAGGCAACCATATTAGTGCACTACAAGAGAGGAAGTTTTTTGTTCTGGATGTATTTTTTACACAATTCAGTGCTTAATGAGGAGAGCTCAAGTGGAAAAATGTTAAGAGTTTCCTTCGCACTCATCATCATCATCAACATCATCGTCATCGTCGTTCTAGTCCTTTCCAACCCGTTAAACCATCACCCACCACCACCATAGGAAAAACGAGGAAAGAAGAAAAAACTACGGATAAGATGATGAGTTACTGAGAGAAAGCTGCAGTTGTGTTGCCTGCAGCCATAAAGCAAAGAAAAATCGTGCTCCGTAAAAATGAAACAAAATCTTGATTTGTGCAAGACAAGGGAAGAAAGAAAAATGAGAAATAAAATGTTTGCCATTTTCATCTCAACTAAAAATATGAAATAGATTTTTTTCAAATTCGTTTTTGTTTTTATTTTTAATTGCAATTGTTAGAATTTTTAAAATTAATTTGTAATTAATTTGAAGTAAACTAGGTTAACATTCAACAATTACTTTCCTTTATGATTGGTTTCTGCTACCCTTTGGAGTAAGAGCCAGAATATGATCATTAGCTCTTACTCTCAAGTGAAATGCTTATTTTGTGCCTCTTTCCGCTCTAAAATTCGAAAAATTGCGTTTCCCTCCATCACTGTCAAAATTTAACGGAAACGTGAACCTATTCATGAAGTGCATTGAGTGAATAGTGAGAAGTAATAAAATTTAAAGGAAGCAGCAGCATATTAAGTTGGTTGAAAACGTGTTAGCAAAGCCAATTCAAACTTTTTCTATTAAAAATTTATCTTTGTTATCATCATTATCAAGATAACCTTGTAAAACTCTCGTTAAAGAAACTAACAAAAGCTAAACCAAATTTCAAAATATATTTTTCTTATTATAGGCAGTGCAAAATGCACAGAAATTAAGAAGAAAGAAAATGAGCTTATGTGTAATGTGTCATGCTTTATTAGAAAGAACTCTTCAATTCCCCATTTCTCTCTTTTTCTCTTTCTTTGAATTTTCCCCATCAAGAATCCAAAAGGAGAAGGTCATGCATAATCTAACATTAACTATTTTCTTCTGAATAATCCAACTCCAAAGAAAACATGAGCCATGCACCGTTGCTAACGACTTCTACTAAAGGAGGGCTACAGTGACTATAGTATATCGCATTTGATATTCGCATCTTTTCATTTCCTTTTGCCATTTGAATCGTATTCGCATCGCCAAACAGTTTCCAGTTTCAGAGTTGTAAAGTGGAACATCTTCTTTTTGTCTGTGCCTGTCAGCCACGCGGGAAAAGCAATAATAAGAATGAACACGAGTTGTTCCAGTTGAAAATTTCAAATTCAAACTCAAACACCGTTTTTTCTCCTTCTTATGTCTCCAGTGGCAAATAAATTGAAAACCTTTCTTTGTGTATGCTGCTTAGAGTATGCTCGTGTGTGCGGGTCTCATTCTCTCTTTTCATTTGAACTTTCTTTTCAAGAGAAAGGTTTTAGGTCCTCCTTATCTTAATTTGCATTTTTTGTCCTTCATACATACACACCATTTTATTTTAACACTTTTGAAAATCCATATTTTCATCTCCCTAAATATTCCGGGAAATATTATTATTATCCAGCATTTACTTA
>JAHZNJ010001278.1:0-13886 GCA_027744475.1 Lepidocyrtus cf. sotoi NNG-2020 | reverse complement strand
AGAAGAAGGTTATTATGTTATATTATATTATATTACTACGTTATATTTTGAATGTGCTGCTGTAGCTTTAAAGGTTGAGAAAGAGGAAAAGAAGAAGAAGGATGGCACGTGGCCCATTGGTTTAGGTTGAGGATTAAAGAATTGGAAGTAAAATAGACTGTTACTACTGAAGGAAAAAGAAAAAAAGCAGATAGGATTTTGGTGCTGGTACGTACGTCGTAATAGTAGTCGTTGTCGTGGATGATTTATATTCCTGTACACTACTTTTTTCTGCCGGTCGGTCTTCTAAACTAAAGGACCTTGATATTGTTCAAGTCAAAGTAGAGAGAGACTCGAACGCATTTTCAGTTCGGTTGAGCTCATTTTGTCTCAGTATTTTACAGTGTTGAAAATATGAAGACAGGACATATCTCAGATGTACATTCCTGCGTCCTAAAAAGTAAAAGAAAAATTTTACTGAGAAAAGAAAAAAAGCTTTTCTTTTGAGTGGCATCAAATATCCTGTGCTGCGCTATGCTTATTTATGAAGAAAAGGAATAAATGTATTGAGTTGAGTTACTGAGTCAGGGAATATTTTTGTTTGTGAAGTGAAAGAAGAAGATTCTTCTTTTCTTCTTCTTCTTCCTCTGCAGCAGCAGGAAGAAGGATAAATTATATTAGGATACTGTGTTTAACCCTGACAAGTGTACGTCTAAGTCTAAGGCGACGATGAATGACACACAAAAGAGGAAAAGGAAAAAATAGAAAGAGAAAACAAAATGGAATATCTACGTAAAGAAAGTATAGACAACTGAATGAATCTGCTGAGACACCATAATCATTGAGTGAAACTCAACAACACAACAACTTTTTAAAAAGAAAAAATAATACAAAACACAAGCAGAGACAAAGTTTCACAGCTTTTTTGCTTTGCTGTTGTTGCTGGTTTTGCTTTTTTCCTTTTAAAAATGGATAAGGTGGTGGTGGATTATACGCTATGCTTTCTATTTTTATGGTGGTGGTGGTTGTGTGATGGTGGTGTGATGATGATAATAATGTAGTGACGTTCGCCAACTACTATGAACTGCAAATCTCTAACTTATAAAATGTTTTTTAAAAAGAATATCATTATTCCCCGTCTTTCTTTTCTTGTTCTAATACTTATATTATATTGTATTAAAAAAGTAAGCATGTACACAAAAATTGATATGGAAAGGAAAAGAAAGAAAAAGAAAGAAAGAAGAAAGAGATCCATGCTTAACGTGGTGGTATTTTTGCTAGGTGTCATGGACCAATAGTCCTTTGTTTCAAGTTATGTAATATTGGCTCCATGCCCATTTATAAATCTCCTCAGCGGCAGCAGCAGTAGCAGCAGCAAAGGCAAATTGGCCCATTTCCAATTTCCTTATGAGGAAAAAAATGACAAAATTCTACATTTTCTCCTCCGTCAGCTTTTATAAATGTGAGTGAATTGCCGTTAGTAGTACTGGAAGACATTTCAGAGCTGTTTAAGTAATTTCTTTGTAAATAGGCTCAGCAACAGCTACAGCAGCAAGAAAGAAAGAAGGAAATATATAAATAAGTATGTTAATAGATATTTTTGTGTTATTATGTATTCTTGCAAAGTGCAGTGGCCCTATTTTTTGCAAGAGAGAAAGGAATCAACAACAAAAACAAGAACAAAAGAATATACAAATGTAATGATTGTATTAAAAGTAAATAATATGCGTTGCCGTTGTTGGCGTTGTTTTGTGGGGAAATATAAGTCCCGTTTTTTTACAAAGCACTTCTACTTCTCAACTTTTACTCACTCACTCACTCATTCACTTAAGAAACAAACTACAAATAGCAACACAAAAACAGGAACAACTTCGTTTATGATTATATTTATTTTTGCTTATTTTGCTTTCACATTTTCACTCCCAAAAAGTACCTCGCTTGAAGGGTCGTCGGTCTCGGCTCACAGCAGCTCAGTCTCTCAAGGCACATATAAATAGTAATTTAGTTGAAAGAGTGTCATTTCGTTTATTGATCCAGTCGTCACCAGAAATGTCCTATCAAATACTTGCTTATACAATATAAACAAATTGCAAATGTACATAACACACTTCAATTTACTTCACACACGCTTTTGTAAACAAATATCTGTAGTAGTAGTAATACTTAATGCAATATCGTATTAAACAAACGTTGCCCTCAACTCAACTCACAACTCAACTTAACTCTAAGCTGCTTGCTTTGCTGCAATAAATAAAACGAAAAAAAACTTAACTTATATTACAAAAGCTTTTCGCTTCACTTTCCATTTCTCTCTCCCTCTCTCTACTTCTAAAAAAACTAAAAAGAGTTTATTCCTGTAATGGAGATTGATTAATTTTGTAGGCGCTGACAGTACAGATAATTTCGACCGATTCTATGGAAGGGAAGTAGTTTCAGTTATAAACGAAACATTCGATCTCTTGCTCTTTCTCTCTCTGTGGAGAAATGCTTATCCATAAAGAATAAAACTGATTTATTACGTTTGCTGTTCTAATTTTGTAAAAATTTAATGATATTAATAGAGTAGCAACTACAACAGCAACTACAGCAGCAGCAATACATCAAAGAAAAAATCAAAGGAACAGTCGAGTTGAGTCCTTTCAAATCTGCAAGTGCCTCTTCTCCTTTCTCTTTCCTCTATAATCGGCGCTTTTGATTCTTCAAAGTTGGAAAAAAAGATTTTTTCATTTTACTTAAAAAAGAAAAAAACGAACGAAACCTACTTCATTTAATTTTGTTTCGGATATATTCTGCAGATTCAGAAGAAAAATCGCAAGCGCGATGATACTGATGATGATGTTGATGGTGATGATAGATCCATTGATGGTTTCGCAATTCTCATAGGATATTATGCAATCTACAACAGTTGAATAAGTTTTACTTCCTTTCATGCTTTTATTCCTTTAATATTAGAAAGGCTTATAACATGGATGGTGAATTGGTGAGAGGAGATGAAGAAGGCAAGTCAGCAAAATCTGGCTGGAAAAAAGAAGAAAAAGAAATGCATAAATAAAATCAGCAGCAGCAGCAACAGCAAAGAATTGGATTTGTATTTTGTTAGGCTTAGAAAAAAGGAGGTAGAGAAGGTGAGATTAAGGAGATAAGATTTTTTAAAAAAGTCTGCAAAGAAAGAAGAGAAAACTCTTTGAAAAGCTTCCTTAGTGAAATTGGATACAGTCTTGATGGTGGATGGTGATGATGATACTTTTCCTCTAGAGCTGAAGCTGTCCAGACGGATGAAGGTAATACAATGCAATAATGATATACACACGCCACGCGGTATAATGTCTATGAAATGTAGTTTTTCTTTTTTCCTTCTTATTCCTCTGTCGGCAATTTTTTGCATTTTTGCTGAGCTGAGAGCTCCGAGCTTGGAAAAGGAAAGGAAATGAAAAACGGAAGGAAAGGGAGTGAAATGAAATAGAGAAAGCAAGACGTTGACTTGCCCTCTCTTGCCTTAACTTTTCAGAATTAATTGACAAATTTCACTTTTAAAATATGTGCCTAACTTCTACATTTTAGATTTAAATATCTTTGCAAAGCATCCCAGACAATCTTGAGGAAGAGCTAAATCCCATAGATAGAAGTGCTGGTGATAGAGTTAAAGGGTTGAATGAACTTTGTACTTTGATCATTATATTATATTTGCTTTTTTTCTCTTTAACCCTTTTTGTAGTGCAAAATTTGTGTAATGTTTGAATTTTTAATGTTGCTTAAATGCAGAGCGGCAAAGTTTGCATTAAAGACCTTCATAATTGCTTCTCTTTCGGCTGCATACTATATTAGGCAAGAGAAGGAATGCCTTCTATTCTAGCTTACACGTGGGAATATGTTCCTATATTTACCAACCTGATAATATAATTTTCTGCACGAATTAAGCAAAAAGTTACGGCGCGGCGTAGCTTGTGAATGATGTTGTGTTAAATTAAAATGCATTGAACTTCTGGGTAGACAAACATTACTTACGGAAGTAATTTCAAATTAAGAAGCTGCAATTAGTTTGCATTAAAGACCTTCATAATTGCTTCTCTTTCGGCTGCATACTATATTAGGCAAGAGAAGGAATGCCTTCTATTCTAGCTTACACGTGGGAATATGTTCCTATATTTATCAACCTGATAATATAATTTTCTGCACGAATTAAGCAAAAAAGTTACGGCGTAGCTTGTGAATGATGTTGTGTTAAATTAAAATGCATTGAACTTCTGGGTAGACAAACATTACTTACGGAAGTAATTTCAAATTAAGAAGCTGCAATTATTTTGCGGAATTCTGTTTATTTTGTTTCCACTACAGTACAGTGCATTTAATTGTAAAAAGCATAACTTCTTGCAAATTCGCATATTGTGAATTTACAATTTTGGATCCATTTGCATAGAAATTCTACGTTATTAACCTAAGAAGTGCCAAGACACCTATATAAGAAATTCTTGTAAGTCAATTTTTAAAAAATTAAAGACTTTGTGTTTTGAAAAATTGTTAAACTTGAAAATACTTTTGTTTCTATTTCATTTATTAAGTCAATGAAAAATAGAGCTTGATTTGCGTAGCAAAAGTTTTATCTGTCTAGCCAGTTTTAAATTGTTTAAAAAAAGTATAGAAATGTTTATGACTGACTTATTTTTATTTCAAGGGGAAATCCCTTCTTTCCTATTATGTGTATCTATACTCCTACGATTCAGACTCAAAATACGATACATTTAGAGATTTTCAATACCAACTTTATAACTTTTACTTACAATTTACATACACTTTACTTCAACTTCCATGAATAACTTTTAAGTTAACTTTTTTGATGTGAATGTGGTGATATGGTTTTAGTTACTCTTACTTATAAAATAAATAGGTTTTTTTACGCTTCCATGCAATATAAATATACGGTTATAAAAGGTCTCTGATAAGGACGAGACATGGCGTTCCGTTGAGCGGAGGACTAGAGTAGGCATCATTAATATTATAAAGAGTAACAAAAAGAAGGGTTGAAAGAAACGAAATGAAATGGCTGCTGCTATGCTTTACACGCTGTGTAACTAAATCTAACTTAGCAGCTTTCTGTAAAGATATAGTGCTAAAACTGGTAAACCCTCACATATTATTATACATTTATACCCAAGATCTATGTACCTACCATAAATATTGCTGAAAATGTCTTGAAAGAAAAAAATAAGGGAGAAAGAGAAACCTGAAGAGTTTTTCTGTCTTTCTCTTTTTCTTTCTCTCTTGTCTACCAATGAAATGAGTGGTAGAACGATCATGAAGATGATAATGGTGATAGGGTGAAGTGTATGTTTGTACAATATACCACCATCACCGCCGCCTTGTCATTCTACTCTATCTATAACGTTTTCTCTCTCTCAGTAAGAAGAAATACGAGATGGTAAAGTTTTCTCAAGGAAAATTTATTGAGTCCATCTGCAAGTCCGTATTTAATTGCCTTCAGCATAAATGGAAACGTAAAGAGGAAAAAAGAAAAGAAGAAGAAGATCCATTGAATAGCTTTTTTCTTCTTCTTCTTCATCTCGTCTTGCTTTCTAGTTGCGAGCAACTATCTTCTATTACCATTATTACTGCTGCTGGAAGACAAGTTATTCGAGAAATTTTCTTTTTAAATGTGCGTTCCTCTGATCTATTCCTCCCTCTCTTTTTTCCTTCTCTCTCTTTGCTGCTTGTGTGTGTTCTTCTTCTTCCCTGTTAGTAATTTTTCTTCCTATTCTAATAAAATACATTACCCTTTCGACCGTCGTTTATTTTAAAAAGAATCTTTTCCCATCTAGGAAATGAGCATTTCACTTATTATTTGACAGAAGAAGAAAGAGAGAAAGTTAGAGGAGAAGTAAGTAGGCAAGTTAAAAGAAATTGAGATAGGAAGAGAAAAGAGAATTGCTTTATATAACATTTTTAGCAATGTATTGCCATACCATTGCTTTGCAAAAACTGCCCAAATTTCCTTCTCAGAATTCAAAAACATACAACTTTGAAGTTCGCTTATGAGTCCACTGCCTTTCTTTTTTTGGGTTCTTCCTCTTTTACACTGAATTTTACGGCTACGTTCATTTTGGCTGTATTTCTTCTTAAAAGGCTTTCTTATTTTTCTCTTCTTTGCTCCTCGTCTTTTTAATACTTGGGAGATAAGCAGGGAAGGAATTTTTTCTAGCATCTGCACATAAATATTTAAAAAGGTATAAATATATGCATTAGTTTAGTGATCAAATGTGTTTCTTATTCTTTTTTGCTTCTTTGCATAAAATGTTATCTTTTTAAACAAGACTTGCTACTACTACTGAATGTGTGGGAGTGCGAGTGAAACAATGGAAGTCGACGAAACTGCAAGTAAAGTGCCACTTTCCTCGAATTCTCTCAAATGTCTTTTCAAAATTAATTTTTTCTCTTTTCGTTTTGTAATATTTTTGGAGTTGAAAAGTTTCCTTCTCTTGCTTTTCTTATTCTCGAGTTTAAATGGCTCGATATTATGCAGAATAATGCTGATGTGAGCAATCAAAAAATGCACAACCTTTTTTCTTTTCCATGTCTCTTATTCTGATTCTGTTATCGAAAGTTGGAGCACGACGAAACGAACATTAAAAAATGTGATAAATTAATTTCAAATAATAAAAGTAATAAAAAATTGGCTAATGAATGTTCTATTATTGAAGTGCAAAGATGGCTCAATTAGAAAGGACGTCTATAAGACTGATACATTTCTGCTTTTGCTGCTGATTTGGCTGCAAAGCAAAAATATAAAAAAAACTTTTTTTGTTCGTAAAGAATTTTAAAACTGGTCCACTTCGTTCAAAAGCAATTGGCCTGTAAAAAGCTGGAATGGAAATGGAAAAAACATTTGTTCCTTTTTCTTTTTTCCGAACTAGATAATTGTAGTTAAGTAAGAAGGCGGGGACACAGCAGCAGTATTCTGATGCTCAAGCTCAAATACCTTTATCATCAATAAATGCACAGTTACTGCTGCGCTGCTCGTCGAGAGTTCTGGCTGACTTAATCGAAGAAACTAATGACCGTACATTTTTTTTGCAAATAACTAACTTTGCATGAACTTTTTAGAAGCTTTTCCTTCTTTTCTTCAATTACTTTTTTCTTAATTTTTGTTTAGTTAAGGAAAGGACTAGAATTTTTCAGCGTAATGTACGAACAAACGTACGTAGCGTACTTAAACGTAACAATTCACTTCTCTCTGGCGGTATTTTTCTAAATACATACCCACATGGTATTACGGTTACACAAAATATGAAGAGTTGGAGTACAGGTTTCGTCAAAAAGCTTAGTTTTCATTCTCCACTTCCATACCTCTCTCTCGGGAATGATATAAAATATTTTTGCTTCCTTTTTAAAGAGAATGTTCAAGAACCCGAGAAAACCTAAAAAGGATGTGAGCATCATCATCATCAACATCATCATCACATTTTACACAAATGAAATGAAGATACTTGGCCGCATTTTTTTACATGATAAAGAAAGAAAAAAGTTGGGGAAAAGAGAGAGAGAGAAAAAAAAGAAGGAGAGGAAGAACATTTTTTCGCGGAATATTTTTTGCTTAATTCAGTCGGTTGAAAAGAGCTGGCTGGTTGGCACATATGTGCACATCCTCTCTCTCTCTCTTTCTTTTGCTAGAAAAAACTCAAATTCTTCTTCCTTACTTTTGCATGCATATAAAAATGGTAAGGTCATTAGTGAGCTTGTTTTTCTTCTTCGTCGATGTTCCGTAATAGGTACAACAACAGTGCCACTCACTCCACTGCTAAGGCTTCTACTTCTACTACTTCTCACCATTTTTCGTTCGTTCGTTTGCTTTACTCTTCTCCGTCGATGAGTAATGATATCAAAATGAGAGTAAAAGAAAAAAGAGAAAAAAAGATGAAGTTAAAAGAGGAAAGCTGAAGCAACGAATAGCAGTCTATGGATAGAGAAACTTCTAATTTTTTTGCTACTATTCCATTCAGAGCTCTGAAGCTGAAGCTGGCTCTGGCTGGCTGCTGCGTGAATAATAGGAGTCCTTGAGGAGCTAAGTAGCAGTGGAAGTGGAGGATGATGTGTGAAACTATGTGCAAAAGCGTAGTCTAAACTAAAGGATGATGATTTTGTGCAAGAAAGGAAGAGAAATGGAGGGAAGAGAGGGAGACTGTTTTAATGGGATCTTTTCACTGACGACGATGAGAGAGGATATATCAGTAGTAGGAGTATAAAGTATAAAAACGCTTCTGCTTCTTCTTCTTCTTCAATATGTAGGTTTTTCCTGAAATATATTATGTTTGCCAAGAACGTACGTTTACCTCTCTTTTTCTCTCTTCTTTACTCATTTTCCAAAACACTCTCTCTCTTTCGGAAGAAAAGAGGAAGATGAGGAGACGATGGATACATGGAAGAAGTCATTCAATATATAAAAGGTTGACTCATCATCAAGAGATGAAGTACTAGAGTAGCAAAAGAAGACTTTCACTTTTACTTGCTTTTGCAGCTTCCTTTTACATCTCCTCTTTTCTCGTCTTCTCTCTCACTCACACTACTTCCTCTTACTATTTTACGGGTTTTCACAATATTACTACTGAAAATTTTGTCGCTTTCTCCCACGCTTCATTCTTAAAACATTATCAAGTTTCAAAACTGAAAGCTGAAGCTGGAATGAAAGTATGCATATGAAAGCTGCTCACACAGCACAGCAGCTCATTCTTTTAACACCATTTCTTGTTGCCGAAAGCTGAAGGCAAAGCAAGCCAGAGACCAATTTACCTCTTCCTCTTTACTCAACACGTACAGACAAGTCACCCACCACTACCAACACCACGTTTTGCTCTTCTACTACGCAAATATGTAATGCTTCGTGATGCCTATGCCCACTGGCATTATCGTATAAGCACTTTTAGCCTAAAGTGAGTAGTAACACGGCATGTTCTTCTAAAGAAGGTTCATAAACCTATCCACTTCTTCTAATGTAAGCTTTTCATCTGTACCGAGTACCGAGGAAAAGAAATTGGAAAATTGATGCTGTTCTGGTAAGTCAGGAAAGGTACATCAATTACCAAAAACGCACACATGTAAAAATGTTCTTAAAAGGAAAGGAAACAAAAGATGGAAAAAATTTTTAGGTCATAAAGTGAGCAAATTTTAAGCTAACAAGGAAAAAATTGTCATTAGCAAGGCGGAAGTACTCTACATATGAAAATGGAGAAGTACTCAATGCAGCCTTGAGTCTTAGTCTTGACTTCCCCTTCTCCCAGTATTCTCCATTTAAATATTTTGAAGAAAATGAGAGAGTGAGAGAGAGAGAGAAATTATAGCAGTAAATTCTTTTTTTTATAATTTGTAGTAAGAGGACAGGAAATCAAATTAGTTTAAAAATAATTTCTCTTGAAAGTAAAAAAATATCTGCGTTTCCTAATATCTTCTTTCATATCTTAAAAAATATGTAGGGATTGAAGCTTTTATCGTCATGATTTGATTTTTTATATTACGTTTTCATCTACACACGAGTTGAGTTGAAAAATGTGTCAGGGTTTTAAAATAAAAACATTGATATGAAATGAAGTGAATTGCATAAAAGCGAAAAAAATCCAGCAGAGTTAAAGCAGCAAAGCAAAAAAACAAGACTACCACAATTTTTTATTACAATTTTTGAAACATGAGATGCATGCAATGAAATAACCTTGTATTGTGTTTTTTAGTAGTGTGTATTAGTATGCGGGGAAGTTGAAATGGAACTTGAAAGTACATTTTTTATCAAATAAGAAAAAAATATTTCCCTCGTGTATTAGTTTCAACAAATTCCAATGAATAGACAAAAAGACCTCCTCATCATAATAAATGAGCAAGGAAAAGGAAACATCACTTTACTCACTCACTTTATATGCACATGAGCTATATTTATTCACAAATGCTTCTTTCTCTTTTTTCCCAACTCTATTTTAAAAATTGGAATGTTTCTCAAGTGAAATAGTAGCATTGAAAGAAATAAAGTAAAAGTAAAGCAAGTGTCATACTAGTTGGCAAGCAAATGATATGTCTGATGTGAGTCGACTTTTGACTACGGTAGAAAGAGAGAGAAAAGAAAACTACTTTCAACTTTGTTCTTTTACTCTTTCATTGAAGGATGTATTGCAAAACTCATTTAATGTAAACAGAAAATAAAGCAAAATACTATCACCATTACCATACCACCATTCTATATCTATACCACGCGATGCGCTTCTTTTCCCCCTTCTGTACATTCCCATATTATTGTTCCTCTCTTCCATTTCCATCTATTTCGCTTTAGCCTACTTTTTGATATCGATGGATGAACTTACTTTACAAAAAGTGGGTCCTTTTTTGCTGCTGCTGCTGCTTCTACGTCGCGTCGTAGTAGTAGAAACTAGAAAAAAGTGATGTACCTAAAACATTATGTTTGTCCAAAAAAGGTACTTGCTTGCTTTTTGCACTTCCATTACTGAAATGAATGAATTTATGAATTGAACTGTGAGTTGAGTTTAGAAAAAGGATCTCTGCTTGTTTGTATGCACTAAACTACATTAAAGTAAAAAAACGATACGTAATAATTTATAATACTTCTCTGCTCTGCTGTTACCGACTTCCACTTGACTGCCTCTACAATTTCTAGTTAGTTAACTGTAGTCAAGGTCAGACAGAATAAATCTTGGCTCGTTGATTGCCTCAGCAAGGCAAGAGAAGGGCGGGTGGGTGGCTGGCCAGTGCAAGTGTACGATTCATGACGGCGACTTTAAAAAACGAACGGGAGTGGAAAAAACGTTTTAGGGAAAAAATGTTGGCGATAAGTGATAAGAAAAATATTTATACAGTGACTGATTATTATGAGTACATTGCATCCGTTTTATATACATTTTGTTTTCTAATAGAAAAATAGCAAAGTAAAGTGCTTTCTTCTAAAAAAACTTATATTTCGCGAAAGTAAGGATGGAAAGCTAAAATTTTGTGTCAAGTTTACTCAATGATGACATGTAGGTGTCTTTCATAATTTGTTGGCTGGAGATAAGTGGGGTGGAAATATTGTAACCTATAAAAAAGTTTGAAACATGCTATAGAGCAGCAACGAGGGGGAAAGCTCGTAAATTAAGTTGTGAGAGATGATGAGGGATTTAGTTACTTTACTACTATGCATATATAGTTTCTGGAAGATCTGCTTATTATGATGCTGCCATGCTATGCTGCGAATGAATAAAAATTAAACGCAGTTCTTTCTTTTCTTCTATATAGGCTTTGTTGTTGTCGTTGTCATTGTCTTTGGAGACGCGTTTTCAAGCATGTGATGGTGTTAATGTTGATAAGATGATGATGATGCAGACGGGTGTGATCAGAGTTTTATATAAATCCAATTTTTGAAACAGTTTTAAAGCTGTCATCATCAATTCTCGGTGGGAATAAATCACTTTAAAAAGATATTTCTACATGTTACACAAATAATAATAATAATTAGTTTACTATAAAATAAGTATGAAACTGAATGAAATAAACTTTAAAGTAGATCAAAGGGTACTGGTACTACCACTACAGCGATGGGACGATGGATATTATTAATGAAATTAATTTTCATGTTTTCATATAAAATATTATGAACAATAATGGTGGTGGTGGTAGAATTTATATTTTGTATTTACCCTTGCCAAAAACTTTTTTTGCCTGGTGCTGGTGCCATTTCACAGTTCTTCTTGAATATAAAATATGCAACCACGAAAAATAACAATTTGACATTTGCATTTTACTAACTAAGCGAGTGAGCAAAAAGCGTGGATGCTCATATCGCGGTTTAATTTTACCGTGACTCTTCTAGTTCCAGCTCTGGTGGCACATACTTACTAAAAACTTACTTTACTTACTTACTTACTTACTCCTATTGTTACACATTTTCCTTTCTAATATCATTAATATTATTAATATGAAACAGCAACAGCAGTAGCAGCTTCACAAAACACTAGCCAGCCACTCAGAGAAAGAGCAACTCTCTCGCACTAAACAACAACGTCAACAACAACCATTGTATGGTATTCAATATGCAAAACCAACCAGCTTTTTAGTTTTCTGCTGTTATGTTGTGCGGTTTTAATCCAACACTATACCAAAGAGAGAGAGAGAGAGAAAACTTTTTTCCCGATTCGTTCATTCGCGGTGTCATGTTGTTGTTGTTGTAGGAGGTGGAGGGTTTTTCATCATGAAAAAAGAAGATGCAAAAATTCTTGCTTAGTTAGCAAAAGGTACTTAGGTTTATTTACATATTTTTGCAAGTGAAACTGATACGTACGTACACACATAATAAGATAGTTTTGGAAGGAGTAGGACAAAAAATAATTTAGTAGTTATATTCCAGCAGCTCTCTTGCTAGCTACCCGCCTGACTAACACTTTAAAGTTACACAAACAAACACACAAACAGGCAGTAAAAAATATCAAAAAAAGAAGGGAAAATATACACTCCCACTTTTCGCAAAAACTAAAATGAAAAGTTGTGTGCTTAGAAAACCAAAGTGTTGGTTTTTACTTCGTTCATTCGTTTTGTAGTAAAAGAGGAACTGAACTGAAGCTTGTTTTCGTCGTCGTTGGAATTTATGTTGTTTTCACTTACTAACCGACCGTAATACGCATTTTTATATAAATGACAATATTATAACTTTTCCCTTCCCAAGCGAGCAGCATTAACAACAACAGCAGCAGCAGCATTTTTTTACTTTATTTGCAGAAATGAAACTGAAACTGCTGCAGACCAAAGAATGTTTGTGTTATGTAAGTAAAGTGTGTGTGTGTGTGGCTGTCATGATAGCGGTCGTAGTTTTAGTAAATATTGCAAAATTGTGTTCAAGTTTCCGACCCTGTGGCTTCCAAATTTATGGGAGGAAATGGGGAAGGTGTTTGCAAAACATTGTAATAGTTATCGTCTACTACACTCACTCATTATCCTAAACTTATTCTCATTCTTTTTTAGAGGAAAAAACAACGCAACGTCACACAGAAGGATTTAAAGTAATGTGGCAGAAAAAGTGAAAAAAGAAAAGCGGAAAAATGAATAAAATAGTATTTTTTAGCATATTAATTATTTTCTATTTTTCTTGGTAAACTTTTTGCTTTCTGTTCAAGCATTTAATTAGTTATGGAAGCAAGCAGCCAAGGATGATATGAAAGTATCATGATGTTAAATGTAATACTACTTTGACTGTAAACATGAGCAGGAGTAAATAAAACTGCACTATAAATATATTTGACCTCGAATCTGTTTCGAAGAAATGCTGCTTTTTAATTAGATCTAATCATTCTGCCCTTTTCTGTCATTCTAGATTTAACTTTCTGACAACAGTGTGTGTAATTTTTGCCACGTTACTTGTGCTTATAAATATGCTCCAGTAAGCAAAAAATAAAAATAAAACAGGAAAAGTAGAGAATGTTTGACCTAGTAATCATTGGGGTGTGTGTTTTGTTAAAATTTTACTTAATAACTACTTTTTAGTGATAAATCATCAAGATTATCGCGAAAACTGCATTTCACGCATGGCGTGGCACAAATATCAACTGCAATACCAATTACAGCTGACTTAATTGACTATACCTTTTGCTTTTGCGTCATGTCATCATCACCATCAGTTTTACAAATCTTTAAAGTTGCTGTAGTGGCAAAATTCGTAATACGCTTACTTTTACAGACTTTGGAACTCTTAACGGTTCAGCTGCGCTGCCTTGAGAAGGTGGTGAAGTTAATAAACAAGACGTTCTTAATAACATTGTGACATTGACGATTTTAGGAACTATAAATAATTGAAACTTCAAATGTTTCATAGGATAGCGGTAGCAATGTCAATACGATACACATTATTACGTTTGCTGTTTTCCTCCAAGGATAAAGATAAATCAAGCAGCGGCAGA
>JAHZNJ010001277.1:0-14244 GCA_027744475.1 Lepidocyrtus cf. sotoi NNG-2020 | reverse complement strand
GCCTTTAATACGTTTCTTTAAAACACATCAAAAATCAACAAAAAATGCATACATATGTACATGTTTTATACAACTCTAAAATAAATTATGCACAATGCAAACTACTAATATTTTACAACACAATAAATTAAATTATATAATAGCCCAAACATCAGTAAATTGCGTTAGCTCGGGCAGGACTAATCACTTAATTTGCACTCATGATAATTTGCAGTATTGTATTAGTAATTAAAAATAAATTAGTAGTAACTTTTACGACATGACTCCACCCATTGTGGCAGCACTGAGAAACTTCATGGTGGAATTACCTTCGGGACCGTACTCATACCCAGAGTAATTGAATAAAGCCTGGCCTATTGAGATTTGTACTACGAAATAAACGCAGATGCAGGCAATGTTGAGGAATGCCCCGGTTTTCACCATGTCCAGAATACGAAGGTTTCCAGCGCTGAATACTAAAGCGTTTGGAGGTGTAGCTACTGGAAGCTGAAAAGTAATATCAAATCATATAATTAGGTAATTAGTAATTATGCTAGACATAATTTACAAAAATTAATGAATTTTCAATTATGTATTACCATAAAAGCGAATGAGCATGAGATTGTTGCTGGAATGGTGAGATAAAATGGATGGATGTTGATTTTCTTCGATAGTGTGAAAAGTATGGGAAGAATCACATTTGCCGTTGCAACATTACTGCAAACTTCGGTTATGCAAGCAGTTAAAATCATAACGATCAATAGAATGGCTGGCCTAGGTAAACTTTCAAGCCCGGTAAGTTGATCGCCTATCCAGTGACTCAAACCGGATTTCTCCGCACCGTCGGAAAGAGCAAAGCCACCTCCAAGAAGGAGAACGACACCCCACGACAAATTCGATTGGACGAACTTCCAGTCGAGGAGAGCTTGGTAGGATTGTCCTGGTTTAGGATCTGAGAAAAAAATAAGAGTTGAAATTTAAGCTTTGGAATTAAAGTAATTTATGAAGCTATAATAATAAAACAATGTCATTCTTACATCCTGTAATGAAGGTCAAGTCTCTTGGAACAAGGAACATCAAGACAATGCCAAGAATTGCTGCTGAAGCATCACCAACATCCGCATCCTTCAATGAATCGTTCCACCCCTTCATGAATTTTGGCTCTCTTAAAAAAGTAAATGAATTTAATTTAGATTTGCGATTTGCATAATCACAATAATACAAAAAATGTGAACGCTGCAGGGATTGCTTTTTAGCTTAAGTACCTGAATATCCAAAGACAAACAGTCAAAAGGAAAATTACAAATACTCCTGCCTCGTGAAATTTCATCGGTCCCAACTTCTCATACTCCCGTTTAATCAAAATATTTGCATTTTTAATCTTCCTTTCTTCTTCCTCCTCCTCTGCCAACTCGGCTTTAGACTTCTTCTTACTTTTGAAGCATAACGAGATCACGGGTAATTCTCTCCAGTTTGGAATGCCGTAAAACGACAGGACTAGATATGTAAATGTCAAAAGAACGTTGAGAATTGTGGCTGGAACGTTGAGGGCCATCCAGTTTGCGAACGTCATGTCCAAGAATTTCCCACCTTGGCTCACGTCATAGGTTAAATCTCTGTGTGCAGATTGGAATACAAGATTCGGCCCTGTGCCCGTAATTGTCGCAGTTCCCCCCAAGTTTGAGGCGTAGGCTACTCCAAACATATACATTTTACGGATGTTATCCCAGCGTTTCTTATCTGCCAGAAGCTTGTCAGTTGATGCGCTTCGGTTGAATGTGACAGTGTCAGAATCTGCTACTGCTATGACACTTGTTGGTACATCATCGGAGGGAGTCATGCTAGGAACGCTGATGGTTTCAGATGTGTCATCTACTGAATGACCCTGATTGTGCAAACAAAAAATGACAAAATTAATTGATTCTTCATTATGCTATTTTGTTGTAAATAATTTTGAAAAAAGTCAATTTATTTTACCCCTGAAAGTTGATCGAGTACAGCCAAGAGAATTGGCAGCATCATGGCAGTGCAAGCAGTGTCTATGGGGTAACGTGAGATGTCAATTTAGTTAAAAACCGATGTTTGGTTATATTTACGTGGTTGCAAATGAACTTTCTCGACTTACTTGACATCCACATAGACAGTGTCATGGAGGTCATCATGACGCCAAACAATAACGGGATAGGCGACGAGCCCACAACACTCATTACCTATATAATTAATTAGCAAAATTACTATCATTATTGTAATTGCGTATCTAAAATTGTTTTGTATTGATTTATAATTATTAGTATTTTTACCTTTAATGCTATCCTTCTATGCAAATTGCAATATTCAACTCCTGGAAAGCCATTAAATAGAGCCAGTATATTAAAAACTTGCAAATAATTTAACCATCAAATAGTCGTTTAATTGAGAAAATAGAAAATTCATACACCATCATACCTAAAGCAAGTACTAAACCTCCAAAGAACATTACGTTCGTATCTTTGAAATAAGATGGTGAAATCTCTTTCGTAGAAACTACGCCTAAAAAGGGAAATAGCACCATTGGGAGCAAAGAAGTAACGGCGAGCGGCATAACTTCTAACATCCAGTATAAAGCAACAATTAAAATACCATAAGCCGCTTTAAATTTCTAGAATCAAATTTAAGAAAAAACAAATCCATTTCATCATTCCGTTCTTTAAAAATCATTACAATTCAAAATTTGCATTAATTATGTATCGTATTTTTACCGTAGATTTCTTTGCAACTCCGCCTTCTTCAATAATGTCATCATCGTCCATAAACACAAGCGGAAGTAATACAATTGGTAAAAGGACGCCGACAATTTGACGCCATGTTAATCCAATCCTCCAGAGAACCTGCCTCGCGCCCCTGACGGGCGGTTTGTTGATGTCGTTTTGCATTGTGATTGCGGCGAACACAAATTAACGTTTCCAATTGCACTTTTAAATACTGGTTTGGTTTAGAGAAAAAAATTTTAATGTTCTTCTGTCAGTCACTCGCACTGTTAATTTTAAAAACTTCTAAAAAAACTTCTAAATTGTTTCTTCAACTATTGTAAAACTGTTCACTGAAATTAACCAACTGTCCAGTTGACGGAATCTTCTACTATTATTTCGCATAAGCATTTGTCTGGTGATTTAGTTCAAGTGCTCGCGTCGTACAGTTATAAATGTAGTTACCTAATAAGATTGCATTTCTTGAGCGAATGCGACTGTAACGTAACGTTGCTGGTTGTGTGTAGGTCCAAGTCAAAAATGAGCTTTAACAATCACAAGTTTCGTTTATTATTCTGGTGAGCATTGAATTGGCAATTTTTTTCGCAAAATATATGTAACGCGGAAGAGCAGTCAAACTAAATATCTTATCGTTTATCATATGAAACAATTTTTGCAATAAATCTATTACTGTAACACACACACAGTTTGAGAGCTCAGGTAAGTTGTAATTTTATTTTAATGCAGAGGAATGTGAATGTAAATCACAAAAAAATAAAAAGTGCAGTCGCTATTAATGTTTGTTAAACTCGATCATAAAAGTAGGAAAGGAACTTCTTCCAATTTTCTCATAGAAGCTATTATACTGATGCTAAATTTCTGCTGTTTTTTAGTCAACGACGACTAACAACTGAACTGATCTGATGCATTGTGCGTTGAGTAGGTTAAGTGCGTCGATGCATGAATTTATAATGCTATATCAATTTAGTCTTGTTTGACTTGTGATTCTGATTTTGATGCATGGACGGAATACGAAATTGAGAGTTTTTGCTTGTTAGTCTTTGCAAAAATTCCAAAGTTCTGCTCTTAAGCTTTTTTAGACAAAAAATTACACTTTATACCTGCACTACACTCCGCCATTAAATATTAAGTGAAATAAAATGGAACATGTTCCAATCCAAACTATAAATTGTTTTTGTGAATCGTGAATTGTAGATTATGCGAAAATTGCGCTTGTTTTTCTCAAGCTAAAGGATGTTGTTGCTGTTATTGGCCCGTTTGGATTTGATTGTATTTACTTTTAAACTGGTTTTTTCTTCTTGTAATGTACTTGTAATTGATGTTGAATTGAGATGAAGGTGAAATGATGAGCGATGGACTTTTTTTTATTAATAAAGATATTTTTTGATACTTTTTACTCCAAAAACTTCAATTGACGTAGGTATGTATGTAAATCGATCTTTGAAATCTTTTTTGTAGGTGGAATGGAACACAGAGACGAGAAGAGGGAGAAGCGGTGGTAGTGGCGATGCATCTGCCGACTCACCTCAGAATTCCCGTCCTTTTTATATTTAATCTGCGCACTGCTGCTGCTTCTGTTACGAGTTAACAACCAATCGTAACTGCTTAATTGGAAGGTTATTACGGAGAAGAGATAAGACTCTTTAAAATAATTTGTTATTCGTAAAGCGTTACTGTCAGTCGCACAATCTCACACAGGCGTAGACGTTTCAATGCAAAGAAACTGACTGAAACCGGACTTGGTTGAAGAATTTGGTCCCGATTTTTTGTTTACAAGAACAAACAATAACAAACAAAAACCAAAAAACAGAAATGTAGGTCTGGAGGACACTACTTAAACTAATTGCGACAAAGGAATTGTCACAAAAACGGAGGGGGTTCGTAATAATTAACTCGTAAAGTCCAGGAATTTGGACAAATGTGGGCTGATGGGAAATTGGTTCTTGATGAATTGGTGCAGTAAAAAGCTTTGTCAATGTGCTTGAGCTGCTGCTGCTGTTACCTTTGTAAAAGTGAATTGAAGAGGATATCGGAGGATAATGGTTATGAGATGGATAGAAGTGATTATGAGATGCGAATGATGAGAATTGGGAATGACGATGATTACCTATTGTGATTCTGACAGCTTTGTAGTGTTGGTGGTTGTAATAGTGCGGTCGCAATCGACTGTCGGTGATTATTGGGTTGATGATGATGATATGGGATGAGCAGAAATGAGACAAAGAACTTTTATGGGTAAAAGAATTATGATCATGTTAGAGTTTTGGATGATTTAATTTATGTATTTTATTTTGTTGAATTTGTTGTAAATTACTACTACAGCAGTAAACAGTGCTACTACTTCGAGTTGTCACAAAAATTTACTAAATACATATATGTTTGCATTTAATTTTCAGTAATCATGTAATATTATTAGTAACTGCCAATTGCTTTGTTGTAGGCAAATATAATCGAAAGTAATAGATAATTTTGTTCTAATTTGACGCATTATAGTTAACTATTCAGATGATTCTCTGTTGTTTCAGCAGCAGCGGTTTAGTCTGAAGGTTTTGTTTGTTTTCCGTCTAGTACCAACGTAATTGTAATTAACTCGTTTATCGTGATTCAACGTTGCAATTAAGGTGGTTTAGGTTTAGCGAAAGGAAAAGGAAAGGTGAAATGATTATGACGCTGCTTCTGTGCTGATTGTAATTATGCCGAGACAATTTACATCTTTATGAGAATCGTTTAGTACAACAAAGCCAAAGGTAATTAAACTTCAAGAGTGGCATATACCGACGAGATGCGAGAAGATGATTAGGAGGAGGGAAGAAATAGGACGGAATTTCTTAAGTTTTTGTCGCAAAGTTGAAGAACTTAATTAACTGCGTATTATTATATTATCCATAAGCGTGCACCTGTGGGAACTGGAGGAATGTACAGGAATTTGGATGAAAGTGGAAATCAGTGGAAACAGACTGGATTTACTTTGTAATTTGTGTTTTTCCTTTCTTTCCTTACAGACATCCCTACTACGTGGGATGGCATTAATAATAATTGCAAATTGCTTTTTCCATTCGATTATTAGGTAAGCAAACTGGTATTTGAAAGTAAATTACAACTTTTTTTGGTAGGGCAGACTAAAAATATTTTTGATGAGATGAACTGATGATGAGCTAAAAATTACTACAAAGAATTGAAAAAATCACGTTGAAAATTAATAATTTGCACGTGTCCACAATAACAACAAACAATTCAGATTCAAACAATCGGGTTTTTTCAAAGCATTATTCATAGATATTTAATATTCATCAGAAAAAAAGTTGATTAATAAATTATTTTTAAGAAAAGAATTGGTTTCGTTCAGCATGATTAAATCTTTTTTTTGTTTGCTTTACCTACCCAAGCCAAGTTAAGATGTTTGTAACTGCATAACTGTTACTTTTACATAACTTATTGTACGCCTACCAACCTTCTTTAGAACCAAAAAATGATATTCTTTTGTTTATTTTTGCTTGCCTGTTATACTGATTAATTAGTAGTCATTTTCATTGCCATTGCCACTGACTGATGAATCGTTTGCAGGTTTGCAGATTTGCGAATTTCATTTGATAATCACCATCATGATCTTGAACTTGATCTCTATTACACTACGTAGTGCACTACTACTGCAGTGCATGGGGCAACGTAGTTTTAGTAATCAATGATCGATTGATTGATCAGTAATCTATCCTCAAGAGTATGTGATCGATGAAGTGAGTGGTTTTTTAGATTACAATGTCAATTATGTTGATGATGCATCAAATGATTTTATATAAATGAATCAAATCAGAGGAATCAGGAATGTCAAAATGCTCAAATGACAAAAAGTTGTCAATTCTTGATACTTATACTTGCCTATTCATTCTTGCCGGGAAAATGAGCATAACAATTGCTTATGTATTGTTTTCCTCAACTGGCGCATTAATAGATGATATTATATTAATGAATAACTGGAAATTAAATTCACATTATCTGTAACTGGAAACTTGAATAAAGCTGAAGTGGAACTGGAGCAGCAAAAACCCAGATAATTTTGGAGCGTTCTTCGTTCGGTTTTAATAAAGTAAAGGCGTAAAATAATTAACCTTTTTATCAGTTTGTTTTGTCGATCAATCTTTGAGCCTGGAAATTAAAGCATTGGAATTGTCAACCGCGTGTGTGACGCATTTAAGTGCGTGACTGTGACACTGATAAAATGGAGGTGGGTCGTTTGATTAAAAAATGTGATAGATACAATTTGAGTACCATTTTGCAATACCGTACTTAATTCCACCTTCCGTCACTATCTACTAAAGCCTATGTCCATGAACCTGACCTCGCAGCGAGAGAGCGGAATGAGAGGAGAATTGAATGGATGTCATCAGCAGCCAGCAGACAGAGGCCAAAGCAATGTAATCTGAGACTGAAGAGTGGATCTACAAATTATAACTGCGCGTGTGTGTGGCGTGTAGACCATTTCCTAATCCCATAAATTTGTCAAGTTTGGGCATAGGAAAAGTCAATCAGGTAAGTACAATATGTACAGTTAGTTCAACATCCGCTCGACCTAGTTTATATTGTAACCATTGTTGATCATGATTATATTATAATGACAATGAGCATCACCACGCACTGCAGCATTGTTGACGATGAATGTGCGGTTTCAATCCAAACAAATACCTACCTAAATGGATTCGCTTTACCAACTACAACTTACTTACAACCCTTTGCTGCTGTGTAGTACCTACGCATGCAATGACATGGAATACACTTTTTACCCTAAAATTAAAAATATGACTCTTCAAATAATTTTTTTGCATTAGTTTATAACATAAATTTGTTGAACATGATAAAGTTTCTGTAAATATTTATAAAGCTTAAAGCATTTTGTGTAATCAGGCCACTTTCATGTTTCATATGACGCAGTTAAATTTTCAATTCAATATGATTGATTATTGGAACGTTTGCATTGGAGGCTTCCAGGTAGTAATAACACTAGTCGTTTGTATCTACATTTATATCTGCTTTATTGCAAAATTTGCAAAAAACATTTATAACTCGATTCGCACATTAATATTAATTTGGGGAAACTCTAGAGAAAATTATGTACTTTTCCATTACTCTGATGAAGAAATGATGCACTTTCTCGCGTGAAGTTTTGGCAATTAATAAAATTAAAAACTTAAGCTCAAAATGTCAAAATCCTTTACTTTTGTACTTAATCGTAATAATAAATAATAAGCAACGTATTTGCAGAGTACTAATCAGCTAATGATTACTACTTTGAGCCAGTTAACAATTAATTAACACTAATACAGGATAATAGATTGGCAAACAGAATTGCTTCATTGTATCACGTTTAAAAAGGGGGATAAAATTGAATGTATTTTCCAATAGATTAATTTTAATTTGACATGCCAANAGAATTGCTTCATTGTATCACGTTTAAAAAGGGGGATAAAATTGAATGTATTTTCCAATAGATTAATTTTAATTTGACATGCCAAAAGCTCCGTTGATAGACTTGATTTTCCAGCAATTATTAGTATCTTGAACTGACATGGGAATTAGTACGTACCTTTTCATTTATTGATTTGCAAAAAATATGGAATTTTAGCAAATAACTTTTTGCGAGTTTACAAAAGCAAAAATTGTCAAATAATTAAATACTTATTGCTGCATTTTTTTATCAAAGCTTAGTTCTGAGGAAATCATAAATGGTAAGTTTATTTAACAAATCGATAATTGATGCTTAAATTATCGAAATTTACGTTGTTCAAATCAATAATCAATCATTACTTCAAAATTGTGATTTTATCTCACACCTCATTAATCATATAACCGGAGTTGCTAATAACCGCGAAGTATTTTCAATTCAATGACGGTTCTTCGATACTACCCGTTACAGCTCTGGGTTTAATGACTGGTTAATAATGGAATGAATGGCATATAGATAACTACGGTTGATATTGATTAATGCTCTTTAGAAGTTCCGATGCTCCGAAGAGGAACAAGCTTCAAGCAAAAGCGAAGTGTTTCTCATATTACCTATTACATAAAATATTTGTATTGTTATTTCAAGCATACTCGTTGTGAGTGTTCAAAAATCGACAGATGTGATTTTAATGGTTTGTAGAATTCACAAAATACTTAAAGGATAAATAAAATAAAAAGTACTTCAGTAAATAGTGACGTAAATTTTAAATATTTGTGTATTAAGTAGCATTTATTCCAGAGAGGTAGAGAGAATCTAAGGTTTCCGCAACAATTCACCATATGAGTAGAATGTACTCATCTAATGTGAAAAGTAAAATGCACTGTTTATTACGGACTAATGTCATTGACCAAATTAAAATCACATTATTGTTATTGACAAACCTCTTTTACTTTCACATCCTGTTTTTTCATGCATACAAAATACGCACTTGATTCGATGTCAATTTCAAGGAAATTATGCTTTAAAAATCATGATTATTGAGAGGAATTTTTGTTTCGTGTCTGATGTATTTGTGGTGCCATATCAAAAAATAAAACATGATTCATATTATCATATCAAAACATGAAATCAAATGGTATGACAATGGCACAGAGGCTCGTTTAATCAGAAAAAAAAGTTTTAGTAAAAATAGTCATTCGTACAAAATCTACGATTTTGACTACGGCATGTTTGCTTAGTAAAGGGAAAAAGCTAAAATATTTTTTAATTGAGAATCTGTCGGCTTGAAGATGTCGATATCCATCAAGATGTATTTTTTACAATATGAAGCTAGTCCTTGTGGGAACCGCAACAGCCATTTTACTCTTAAGTTTAGAAACATTTACAGCGCTTTCCTTCCCTTTGGGTTGCATAGACTGCTTAAACTTCTTCTCTCGAACGCGCAATCTCTTCTTCAGTTTCTCGTACCACATGAGCGGCTCGCAGGTATTTGGATCTGTGCATTCCTGGTCAGCTCTAACTACTGGAATGTGGATGGTGGCGTGTTGTATTCCACGTGTTTCCTCCAGATACCCGTAGTGAGTGTCAACGAAGTGGGAGATTTCATTTAGGCGGGATTTATTCCGCTCGTATTCATCTCTGAGAAATAAAATAATACCAAAGAAAGCATTAAGAATTATGCAACTAAACTAAAGGAAATTGAAGGCTTTTTCATACTTATAGAAAGAAACTAAACTTACACGGAGAGTGAAATGGAAAATGCATCTTGCCAATTTTTCATTCGTTGGCAGATTTGATCTTCCTTTCCATCCACTACGGACACGTGGTGGTCGTGTGACATTTGAATGCAATTTGTCAACGCATCTTTATCACTTACGAGCTGTGTAATGAATGAGAAATTAATATAAAACAATCCATTTTTATAGGTACCGTAAAATGGTTGAAGTTGAATGGGTGAATAATAAGCTTACATGATGAAGATTTTCTGGAATATTCGTGTCGCTCAGCCGAAACTCTCCGTAAGTGACAAGGGTTTCTTGAAGACGGCCGTTTAATTGCTGCTCGATATCTCTCAGCTGTCCAAATTGACCTCGAAGCTGTTCCAGCCAGTTTGTCACGATTTCACGAATGGATCGATCCAAAATATCGTTCACGTCCTGTTAAAATGAACAAATTGTTAATTCAGTGAATTGCAAAAATAAGATAGATTCTGTGCAAGGAAAAGTTATTTGCTTTATCTCATTATTGATGTCAGTCAACTAATATTTACCTCCATTTGCTCATTAAAATCCATTTCGTGATGGATGAGAGTAAACCAAATATCGTGCAACCGTTTCACATAATCTTTCATCAAAATATTGAGTTGATTCTGAAATTCAGGGAACTCTGGAGGAAGCTCATGAGCTAAACCATTCTGTACTCGACGCTCATTATCTTCGATTAGGCTAACGAGGAGACGAACATCCTTCAGAGTTTGTCGACCGTATTCAACGAATTCCTCAGTCATTCTGTAAAGTTAGCATTGACAATAAATAATATATAATATGAGACATCAACACTTTCGTTAATTTGATTTGTTTAAAATGAAGGTCAATTCCGGCAAACACTCACCCATTTCCAGGTTTCTGCACTTTTTCAGTCTCTTCATTAATTGCTGATCGGTACGCATTTACTTCCATTTGTCTCTGCTCATGAGCTCTCATTCCTTTTTCAAAGATGTCTTTGGTTGCTCGACGAAATAATTCTTTAAACCTAGAAAAAAGGCATAGATATGATATAATCAAATTAAACCAGAAACTGTATATTATAACAAAATCTGTATCTAATTCCAATTACATGTATTGGATGTCCTCAGTATCTCCTAATTGCAGAAGCACCTTTCCCTCCGTGTCTGTTGAATACAGTAACTCCCAAAATTCATCTTCCAGAAGCCCATCAACGAAAGCTTCTTTGTGAAGTTGTCGAACCTTTAAAGGATTGCAATAATTAAATCAGTCATTGAATGCCTTTCTTTTGAAATTGAATCTGAAAATTGTCATAGAAGAAGTTATTCATTACATACCTCATCTTCTGCTTCAACCACGGAGGCTCTGCGAATCAGTTTATCTTCAGTTGATGCAAACTTGTCAACTTGCGTTCTAAAAAAGAGAAAGAAAAGCATTCCAATTAGCGATTGTACATGAAATTAAGTAATTCGGAACATTAAATTAACGTAAAATTATATAAAAGTAGCAGTAGAAGAGAAGAGTTTACTTATGTCTGGCATTTGCAATATCTCTCTCCACTCGTGGGATATGGACGTAGTCAATCAATTGAACTTGAGGTACGAATGCGATGAAGAAGTGGATGAATTCAGGATCCATTGAGAGAGGATTTCCCTGCAAGCTCATCGAGCGTAATCGAATCAAGCGACGGAGATAACGAAGCTGTGGTTAAATAAATAAATAATAAAATAAATAAATAATTATTTTCAGTTCCCGTCAAGTATTATTTAAACTTTGTAGAACATAATCATTTAATTGCCAACTTACATTTTCTAAATCTTCAAGTTTATTTGTAGAGATATGAAACATTTGCAGCCTCAAATTATTATCCAAGTTCTCCAAAGTTTTGATGAAGTTCCGATGTAAATCCAGAACTTCAAGCTTTGCTAGCTTATCCAAACCTTCAATTTTCCGGATCGAGTTATAAGATAAATCAAGCCACACTAGATTGACGAGAACGTCCAAGTTCTGAATCTTCTTTATTACATTATTGCAGAGCTGGAGCTTTGTCAGGGCGGTTAGTTGAGTCAAATTGGCTATCTCAGAAATGGCTACGGAAGAAATAAAACATTTATTCCAAACATGGTTTTAATTTTTAAATAGAATTTTGGTTTCTGTTTAATTCAAAGTAATTTATATATAATAATTAAATCCTTACATCGGAACTCCATCTTTAAGTATGTAACTGTTTTGATATCGAGCTTCACCTAAATCAAGCCACACTAGATTGACGAGAACGTCCAAGTTCTGAATCTTCTTTATTACATTATTGCAGAGCTGGAGCTTTGTCAAGGCGGTTAGTTGAGTCAAATTGGCGATCTCAGAAATGGCTACGGAAGAAATAAAACATTTATTTATCCCAAACATGGTTTTAATTTTTAAATATAATTTTGGTTTTCGTTTAATTCAAAGTAATTTATGTAATAATTAAATCCTTACATCGGAACTCCATCTTTAAGTATGTAACTGTTTTGATATCGAGCTTCACCATTCGTGCATATTTCCCTTCGTCTCCACTGGGCAGCTGCTCATTAAGACAGTCAATTATCATAGGCTCCGTAATTATGACGAAAGTTCGGTCTATGGGGGTTCCATCCATGCGCTGGCGGATGTACTCTTGATTGTAATCCGTGCATCGCATGTCATCCTTGGGAGCATTTTCCAAACCGTACGTCATGATGATGGCAGTTTGATTCGAAACCGAATCGCTTAACTAGTAAATTACTACGTAAAAAAATTAAGTTCGAAGTATGTGCGGAATTGTCGCGGTTTGTTTTCCTTTTGCACTATATTTCTGGAAAATGTTTCGTAGTTTTTGTTAAATCGATATGGACATGGTTTCTCCGTTGCTACTTTATCCCTCTCCACCTACGAAAGGGTTGAAATTGAAAAGAAAGAAGTGTTGTTGCGTTGTTGTGTGCGCAAACAGTTCATTTTATGCAATACATGGATAGTAACTTAGGTAACATAACGGTTGTTGTTTACTACTTTACTAGACAAGGGTGCATTTGTTTTATATGAAATGGTTTGCTTGATTGAAGATCCGCTGATTTCAAAAATATTTCAAGCAATTTTCAAACTGACCAATTTCCTAATTGCACTTTGCACAAATTGATTTTTCCGATCTACTGAATTTCCAACAGATAGGTAGGTAGTAAGGCTAGTTGAGTAAAGAACAAAACTAGTCTACGAGAGGTACCGATTCGATTAGGTAATAAAAACGAAAGTAGTATGTCTCATATGAAAGGATTTCGTTATTTTAGCATTTTTCTGCTGGCAATAGCAATCTTGTATGTAAATATAGTCTCCGGATCAGAATCAACAAACTCAAGTAAGTAAGGCTTCAATTAGTTAATCAATCTGCATTGTTTTTTTCGATTTCTTCGTTTCCATTTGTTTATTGAAGACTTAAAATTTTTCTTTTTCATTTCATCTTTCATTTAGCTCCTCCAAAATGCTTCTCCTGCGAAGGTGAAGGCGATGCTTGCTTGACCAGATTCAAATCCCACTCCGTGTTAATCGAATGTCCCAGCGGATACTGTGAGACGAGAATAAATGGGAATCTGGTGACGAGAGGATGCAGTCCTTCGGAAAAGGAAGGGAAATGCATAGACTACTCCTTCCACGGCTCCTGTTACACATCCACCGAGGAGCATAGACAGAAATTGGCAGCTTGCAGTCCAAATTCGGAGGTCGGCGGTAGTGGCGGTGTTGGAAACGGAACAACAACAACGAAGCAAGCTCCAGCAATCAGCAATCAAACCACCGATAGCAATAGCAGCAGCATTGATCAAGCAATCAACAGCCAAGCAAATAATAATGAAACAACAGCAATAACAATCAATCAAGCAAATAATAATGGAAATGGAACACTTATTCAGAATGAAATAAAGAGCGATCAGCCAAAGCAACTGAAGATTTGCGTGTGTGAGAATGATCTCTGCAACAGAGACGGAAATATTACGCTGAACGGAACAAGTGGAGGGGCAAGTTTTTATGACGATGGTTCGTAATCATCATTTTGAATAAAATGATAATTTCAATTTTTAACTACTATGCACTTTATCATTCAATTAAAATGACAGCTTATTGATTAAAAATCTTTCAATTTTGTATAGCGATGGAGTGCTACAATTGTACCGCAAAGCCAGGCGATAGTAAAGATAACTGTGCAACATTTAAACCCCGTCATCCCCCAAAGAATACCACTTGCAGCAGCGGCTACTGTTGGAAATCAGCAAAGACAATGAAAGAGATAATCAGCAGGAATAGGTCTTGCGCTGACATAACTGAAGGTACATGGAAATGCATCAAAAGC
>JAHZNJ010001276.1:0-11658 GCA_027744475.1 Lepidocyrtus cf. sotoi NNG-2020 | reverse complement strand
TTTGTATATTATTATTCTTCTTCCACTAGAAAGTTTTTTAAAGCAACTTCTTTCCGTAGCTCATATGTATATACATATGAACACGACGACATGCAAAGTGTTTAAATGTAAATGAAAATGAAAACGCCTTTTAACCACCATCCCGCGTACTCACATATTAATATCATCATCATCATCATCTACATCAAACATTTTACCTTCCTTTTTCAGGTCAAACTCTATTTTACTCAAAGGAGCAGATATGATATTAGAACTGATGATGAAGGTTATCATAGTGGGAAAAGGTGTGGGATTCGTTCTTCGTATAGTACAGAACACAACAGAGAGAAAGCTTTACCCAGTAATTTACAACTTTTTGTTCTTTCCGTACTTTATCTTCAAACCAAATTTAATACATTTTGCCCAGAAACCCACACAAACTTACTTATGGGAACGGTGCTTCTTTTTACCCTTTTTTAATAAATGAAAGAACGGTGTAATAATTTTATAAAAAGTTTGTTTTTTTTTCTTACGAAAAGCTAAAAGCTTTTTTATGCGCTTAGCTTTAGTTGTGGCGCCTTCAAAGAAGGAGGAGTTTCTTGGAACACAAATGGCTTTTTAACTTTGTACATCTAATCTTTCACTGTGTAGCACAACGAAGCAAAGTTAAGTAAGAAACGGGAGGAGTAGGTAGTTTGTTTTTATTAAATCTGGGTGGCTAAGGTAAAGGCATGCCACAATATAGAAAGTGTATCGTCAATTATTTCTAAATATTAAATTATGCGTGTTATGCTGGCTAGCCTTGCTTTTTATTTTTACAGCCTATTCGCACACAAATAATACTTTTAAGATTACAAGAAAAGTAGCAGATTGTTATCTGCTCTGATTCTATCTGTTTATCTAATACTAATGAACAATAAACATTTAATTTTAAATTTTGCCAGCATTTAACTTACCAACACAACTGTATCCATCCACCAGCAGCCGATATCCAGCTCGACACTGGCACTCAAACGTCCCATCATGAAGCTCCACACACAACTGGACACACGGACTGGAAGGACCGCATTTTCCTGTGTAACCAAATAATAAAAAGTAAATACGTTATTACATACCCACATTACAATCACATAAATATTAATTTAGTTTAATGTTTGCACATAAAATCCCACCCAACAAACAAGTTTCAGCATTTATTACAGCATTACAGCAGCAAAGCAATCATCAGATCAGTAAACATAAAAGCTAAAAGTAGAACTTTTATAGCGTGTTAGCAAAGCATTTAATTTAATGCAATATTCTTTGCCATTTGGTGCTGGAATAGATAGCTTTTTGTTTTATCATCTTCCATTTATTTCCACAAAATAATGTCTATTTCAACACCATCTCTCTTCTCCACTCACTCCCCTATCCCCATCCATACTCTATCAATGTAATCAGAATCAGCCAACAATGTATCTTCTGCCTTCATCTACTGAAGAAAGTCACCTTTCTCAATTTGCTTTCATGCTCCCCCTTCTTTTCTATTTTGTGACAACTTTCATTTTCTTCTTGAGAAAGTGTCTTTTCTTCCGTCCGCCAAGTCTTAATACCCAAAATGACCATTGCCGTATTGAAGCCTGACTTGAATGTTACTTTAGGGACTATGTACCCAAAATCTCTTTGAAAAAGTGAAGGGGGAAATCTAAATTGCAGTTGGTTTTCTATTCAGTATTCAGTATTAACAGTCAGCATCATCTCATTGTAAAGTATAAAGTAAAGCTGTGCAGCAATGTACAGCTGCAACCTTTTTCACAATCACATTCACATTCATACAAACAAACACAGTGGAAACTAGTTTCTTTCCGGAATGGCAATTTTCTCTTCTTCTCTTTTTTCTAGTCCAGAAGAAAAGGAAGAAATCCCATCATTTTGACAGTAAAGATCACACACATATCATTGTTATGAGACATCGATAACCATTTTCTCTTGCAAGAGTGGACTCAAGCTTGCCACACCACCACCGCCAACACAATATCGAATCCATTCGTTTTCTTACCCTTTCCCTATTCATCCTAATTTCAGTTTCACGTCCAAGAAAAAAGGAAGAGAAGAAAATCTTTTTTTCTTTATTCTCCCTCGCCAGCAAAAAAAATCCTTATAATATTCATATCCCTTTTCCCTTTATAAAAATTCTCCACAAATTCTTTTTATAAGCTACTACGGAATAGTGTATTGCATGATGTTCATCCTTTTTCCTTCTTTTTCTGTAGTAATCTACGGACTTGGACAGAAGCATAAACTTTTGGATTTTCTCAGGATTTCTTCAGTGCATTGCACACAATTTTTTCTTCTCTCTTTTTTTATATTTTTTACCTCAACTTTCTTTCTTTATTCCGTTCCATTTCATGAGCCAAGCATGTAAGAAAAAAAGCAAGCAAAGCAAAGCAGAAAACAGAGCATACACACACACTTCACTGGACAGTTCCTTTCCGTAGACATTCAACTTTAAGCCAGCAACAACAGCGAAAGAAGAAAAGGAAAGAAGCGGCAGCTGAGGCATAGGCATAGTCACACTCAATTTTTTCTTCTTTAAATGCAATCCTGCACGGCATTATTATTATATCTTGCTTGACCATGGCCTTGCTTTTTAATGGTCTCTTGACATCTCATCCGTTTTTTTTCTCTTTCACTTTATGTGCCCTTTCTTCTTCATCTTGTATACACATACGTATCACACCACACATGCCGAACTCAATGAAAAATAGAGAAGAAAGTGGAAAGTGAAATGGAAAAAAAGGAAAACAAAAAAACCTCAGCCCAGCAGTCTAACTAAAACTCAAATAGAAATAAAGTTTTTTTTCCTTCAAAGAGCATTACATTAACTATTACGAAACGAAGACAGAGTGCAATACATTTTTGTAAGTATTTCATGGAATGCTGCTGCTGCTGCTGCTGCCGTGGTCTGGTCTGTTCCAGTATTATTGACTGAAAGTATAGCCGTACTACACCACACCACACTCCACACAGCATTCTTCTGACCGTAGCAAACCAGCATATGTGCGTACCTAATAGGATATTTCATCTTCTTACCTGTTCTGGCCTTTTTCTACTTTCTTCTTCCTTTCCCAATATAAATATTTTATACATGATCTTCTTACTTACTTACGTTCTTTCCATCTACTCATTTTCTACCTGCTATTTGGCCCCTATCGTATTATAAATTAGAGAAGAAATGGAGAAAAGATCGTGTGTCTTGTCTCATTCACGTTCTCCTTCATTTAGCGAGAGAAGCAATGAAGCTGAGCCAACCAAGCCAAAAAAATTCTTCAAGAAGGAAAAGGAAGCCCCACTTATATTACAACGGGAAAGCTCTCTACTTATTTCACAGCTTCCACAGCACACATACACATTGCGCTATACTATACGATACTGTCATATTGTACTACCATTTAATATGACATGAAATACTTTCTTCAACGACTGAAATGGGAAATCGCCTTAGACTTAAGTTAAGTTTAAGGTAGTTCTTTTTTTTGGTGTTGCTGCTGTGTAGGAAGAGAGAAGGATAAGATGAAGAAGAAAGAGAGACAGTAGTGCAGTACAGAAGCAGAAACCACAAAATACATTGCCACCACCACACCATTCCACCACATCTAAAACCATCTTCATCGTATCGTCGTCTTCGTCGTCATCCTTATGATACGATACGATCATTTCTCAAAGTTTCCCAAGAGTACTGAAGAAAAAACAGAAATCCACTTATCTTGGAAAAAGAAAAAAAGAAGAGAAGAAGAAAAAAACTGAAAGTTCGATTTCGTTTTTCTCTTCGGTGGTTGCATGTACGTAATGTTCATGCATGGAAAAACGCAGCAGCGGTTGCAAATGGACTTGGAAAAGAAAGAGAACAGAAGACTGAAGAAAAATAAGAAAAAGTATTTTTGTCTTGGAGAGAAAGAAGACAAAGTGCACGCAATATGGCAATGCCGTCGAGTCACCACCACCACCGCTTTTGTTGTTGCTGTTGTTGTCATGCATTTTACTGCGACTGCACTGCAGTCACGATTACAATTCAAAGTCTCATGTAACAAGTTTTGAGTCTCAAAATGAATTTTTGTTTGCTGCTGCTGTCTACCTCGTCGTTGTCGTATAATATAGCGCTTCAAAATGCTAGTTATGTAGGCAGTCATGTATTACGTAAAAGGTTAGGCAATTCCTAAACGATTATGAACGTGGTACACATAACCCCATAGGGTAAATATATGTATCCGTATACCTAACACTTAATACATAGGTAGGTAGACCAGAGCTGACTTGCAGATCTTCCCCATTCCAATTCCTAGTCCAATTGTCCGTCTCCTTAGTATTAGGTATTATGTTCTTTCTTTCTTGTTAATTCCCAAATTATTGATCCCCGATCATAATAACATTCAACATAACATCTAATACCATTATAATCAATTCTCTTTTCTATTCTTCTTATCTTATATTGCATATCACATCCCCAGAAAATAGATTCTTCCTGAATGAAATGAATGTTTTCTTCCTGTTCTTCCTTTCTCATTTTATTTCCTGCTTTCATGAGTAAAGTAGAGAGCTTGGTACGTTCACTCGCTCGTATTCACGTTTGCCTGGTTATTAGTTAAGTATTCCACTTGCATATTCTCTCAAGCAAACATGAGCATCAGCATCATCATCATCACTACCATCAGGAATAGAAAGCATTATCATCTTCACAGAAGAACTTATCATCTTCCTATTATTACTACTTCTCTTCTCACTCTACTCTTTACCAATTTCAGAGAGACAGTCATCAGCTTAAAGAATCATTAATTCTCATTTGAGCTTTGCTGCTGCTGTTCCCTCATTTTGCCCATGTATTTTTTTGTGAGAAGAGAAGAAGCGTTAGGAAATGGTTATGAGTGTGGTATAAGGTATAGACGTAGATAAAAAGAAGTCTGCATTTTCACAACCACCAGCAGCACCGCTACTGCCACCATCATCGTCATCAACACGTCCACCCAAAACTTCTAACTTCCTCTCAAACAATGCAATTTTGTAAGGAAGCGGTGGAAGAAAAGTACAAAAGACGAGAGATTGAGAAAGAGAGAGGGAGAGCAAAGAAGATAACAAGGAGCATCTCATTTTCTTTCTCGTTTTCGTCTTCTCCCATTGCATTGTCTTTTGTTGTCTTCTTCTGCTTCAGTTTCCCTAGAAAAAAACCTTTTCTGCACCTTTTCCTCCTCATAAAAGTGAGTTTTTGGTGGCTGCCTGCTTATTCTTATTCCCTCCTCCTATTTAATGAAATTGGGAATTGGGCTTGATTTGATGCTTGGTTTGGTTGTTTTCTAAAAGGTAGTCAAATAACGAGAAGTGGTTTTCAGTTGGGGAAACTTTTGGGAGAGAGAGTAAACACCCTTCCTACAAAATACAAAGAGGAGCTTTGAGCTTCCTGCTCCTTCCATCCTTCCTACCACTACTACAGCACCGCTGCTCTACCGCCATCATCGTTGTTTCGTTCCCTCTTCTGTGCACTTTACCTATTTCTTCGAATTCGGAGGGGAAATATCATATTGTTTTGTGTTATTACGTATAATTTTAGTATTTGGAGCAGAATTATTAGATAGATGCTTATTTTCTTTTTTTTTGTATTTTTGTTTCCCGGTTAGTTTGACTTGCTTGCTTAAGTTGCTGCAGGAGGTAGGTGAGGGCGGAAAGCCTGAAGGGTGAAAGAAAAAGAAAGAAAACTTCTTCTTTCTTATTGTTAGGTGATGGAAGCTTATGGCTGGCTGCATGCTTGTGAAAGGTAAAAGTAAAAGTAGAAAAAAGTTTCAAACATAGTTTTTCTGCGTACACAACACAACATACTGACAAGCTAATAAGAAAGAAACGTTTTATGTAATTCTATGTAGGGTGGTGGGAGTGAGCTTTGCTTCGGTAAGTTGGCAGTTGGCAGCAACACGGCACGGCACGGATAGCAGAAGAGTGGGGGAGAAAAAAATAAAAGTATAAATATTATGAAGAAATGAAATTGGAAGAGATTCATGATTCGTTTCACCCTATTCGCCCACCCAACCAAACGCCATTGCCGCCGCCTCCACCACCACCGATTCTTTGTATGAAATAGGAAGTAGGAAGACAAGGAAGAGGAAAAAAGGTAAATGGGAGTAGGAAACGGTCCATTTTCAATGTCAAAGTAATTCCTTTTTCTCATAACATTACTAAAGCAATAGCAATATGGACGATGGCAATAATAATGGCTTGCTCACACTCAATGGCTTTGTACTTTGTTGTTTTCTTCTTATTCTCTGCTTCTTATGATGATGAAAATGAAAGTCCAATTGGATTTAAGGTGAAGTGAGTGGGAGAGAGGAAAGGAAGCGTAATATTGTGTAACAACGCAACGTAAGAAATCAAAGAGAGAGGGAGAAAAATAAATTATATTTATTTTTATTTGTTTATGCGTACCTTCTTTCCTTTTCTTTCGAGAGAAACTTTTATTTTGGAGGATCAAGTAGTAAAGTAATAGTGAAAGCAAGTTTACAAGTAAAATAGGGAGTCGAGTTCGAGTTAGTCGAGGAGTAGTTCATCTGTTTTTATTTTTATTGCATGTCAAAACTATTTTTCGGATTTGTTTCGTTTTTCTTGCATTTGCTGCATTTTCGTTTTTAAAAAGAGAGAAGAAGAGGAAATATCAAAACAGAAATAAGAATAGTAAAAGGTAATAAAAATAAAAATGGAATTTCGTATCTAATTTTGTTGTTCATGCTTAGTTTCTCTTCCATACATTTCAGTATGCATTTCTTTGAATTATTTTTAATATTTCAGTAAGTTTTTCAAAAACTTGTATATTTTTATCGCTGAAAGTTGAAAATATAAAAATAAATATCAGTTGATAAGTATTGTAGTTAGTTCCCTATTGTCTGGTTATCAATGAAAATATTGAATGATTATTTCGCAACGCTGCACTGATTAAGTTTAGATTTACCATCGTAGTGAGTTTTATCTTTTACGAGTAAGCACAAAGCTTCCGCTTTAGCTGATTTTATATTTAATTTCGGAAGTTTTTCAACAGACAAAAACAACACTCAACTTTTCATTGTCTTTGTTGTTGGCTTGTCTCTTTCCAATCAAATTCAAATAGGTAATAGGAAAGAAGTACAAAACTTAGGAAAGAAAACACAATTTACAGATTCGTTCAAGTTTCTCATTTCCTTTACATTTCCACCACTTTAGCACTTTACAAGAGCAGCATTTCCATTTACTCGATAGTTTTTCATTTCTTCACAACTAAACTATACGGTACCACGCTAAAATGCATTTCAATTAAAGGCAGATCACACTGCAATTCTTTCTTTCTTTTTTTTTAGAAAAGAACAGCTGTTAAATAACAAAAGAAAAAGGAAGTAAAATAGTGGAAGAAAACTGCTGAACTAAAACAAAAAATCTATTTAGAGACGGGGAAAGAAATCTAAGAAATAAGTAAAAGTTTTTCATTTGATTGCAGTTTGAAAGGTTTTTATAGGCACTTGTTCCAACATGTCAACAGTTTCTTGAGTTCAATTTAACCAACCAACGCTCTTGTTTTTATTTCCTTCTTCTTCGAAGATTTCTTCAAGTTTGAGAAAGAAACTGGAATTGGAAGAAAATCCGGAAGTGAATAAAAACTTTTCTTCTTCTTTTATCGACGAACGAACGAATGAAGTGAAATCTTTTTTCGCTGCAATGAAATCGGCAAAAATGATTTCACTTCTTCTCTTGATTTGTCTTAAAATTCTTCCCTGCACGTGTAGAAGAGGAAAAGATAGGCATTATTTAGTCCATTAGCAAGTTGTCACTGTCTCAAAACCAAAACCTTTCACTCAACACCTGCTCCATTCTTCCTAGCTCTTCTTCCTGGTTCTACTTCTCATCCACAACCTTCATTCCACATAGCAAAAACTTCATTACTGCAGTTTCTACACCCTTCTTCTTCTCCTCCGCTTCCGTCTTACTTTAGACTTTGTTAATGAAAATGTCTCCTTTAATTTCCTTCATTAAAGGTGAACTAGAAGGACTTAAGAAGGCTTTCTTAATCTTATGAAACTGGCAGGATGAGAGAGCAGTAAAAGCATTCAAGATAGAGCTACTCTTTTCTGTACGTCAGTTTACTTCATTTCATATTTCATTCCTTTTCACATTCATATTTTAAGCTGATTTGACTTTGGCTTCTGTTGCTGTTGCTACTGCTGCTGTGCGTTTAAGCTTTTTAAATACACGACTTTACTCTTTCATAATGATATGTTCCTTCAACATCAACACTTAAAACGACAAGGAAGAGAAGAGAGAAAAAGAGACTCCTCCAGCAAAGCATCTAACTTTGAACATAACGTGGGGTGTATGTGTGTGGTGTGGAGAAGTCGTTATAATTACGGCTGCAATTATAATTGTAACTCTCATTAAAAATAATATGTATGGTCTGGAAAGAAGGAAGAAGAAGTAAACTACCTACAAGACGATCATTATAATCACTGCCACGCTATTATGCTTTCTCAGAAACTTCTGTTTTTTAGAAGTAGTGGAAATAAGTGTAACTCTTGAAAATTTCAACCTTATCCACCACCACTACTTCATATTATGCAATTTAGAAGCTACTATATAGTAGCTAAAGCTGAATGAAACATTCAGTCGTGGTGCCCCATTCCATTCTAAAATGCATTCTAAAGGAGACCCTCTCACTTATTGCTATGAAGGAGCTTAAGTGGAGAAATATTTGCTGTCCTGCTGATGTCCTAGCGCCATTTCGTAATAATAACGATGATAAAGTGGTGTGCTTTAGAGCTTTAAAAGCTTTGCAGTTTCCAGTAGTGTGTACTCTCTTCCTCTTCAAATATCACCAACATGATGGTCGTTGTGTCCTCATCATCGCCATCAACATCATCATTTGAGTAAAAGCAAAAGCAGAATAATATTTTCCTCTTACAGGATGAGGATGACTCATCAACAAAACCATCATCAGTATCAAGTAAGCAGAAGTAAATATTTAATGCTTTGCTTATATAAGGACTAACAACAGCTAAAAAAGTTGTCACAAGTGAAAGAAACTACTACTAGAAAATGACAAGATCAAGTTAAATAGGAGAGTGAATAGTACTACCAATTTGAAAAGCAGGATTTTCATTTGTTCTTCTTCTTTCATTTTGAAATTAAACTGCTTTGCTAACAACATTTATTCAGAATCATTTATCAATAGGCTTACTCATTCAGTATTGTTTCTTTGCTTTTCTAAATTACACTGATTTATTTATTTGGCTACTGCAAAACTTTATTGGTTTAAGTTCCACTCGTTTAAACCTTTGTAATTTATTGTTTATTAAAAATTTATTTTCATTTTAAAGGTTACTTTTACTTTTAATATTACTACTCCACCATACTACCATCAGATGCTTGTTCATAAACCAAAATTATTATATAAGAACTACAACACCAGCAAGCTGGGAATGTTTACGATTTCTTTATAGCAATGTTTTTAACGAGTTTCCTTTAAAAAACGAAGTAAAATATAAGAGTTGACTTGTTATTATTATATGGAATGAAGAAAGTCAGTTTTTGCTTCTGTTTCTAAAACTTTCCCAGAAAGAATCTGTTCCTCCTGCAGTTGTGTTGTGTTGCCAGCAGCTTTACAAGAGAAGCAATAATAAAAAAGTAAAAGGGAAATGAAAAAGCAATACAGAAAACTACGACAGCAAAACGCAACAGCAACAAAGTTGAGCTGCTTGCTGCCTGTGTTGTGTTGATGAAAATGTTTTTATATCCTGATGACGATGATGGTGGCATGTACACAGTTTTTAAGCACTGCAAATAGATATGTCGTAATCATAGAACAAGTAAGTAACTAACTTACTAAAAAGAAGCAACGAAGGAAGAAAAAGCAAGCAGAAAAAGAGAAGAGAACAACATAACTCCATATCGTACGCAATAATTTTTTGTAAGAGTTCTTCTCACAGGCCAAAGTTTAGCAATTTAAAATGTGCTTTGGAGAAGTGAAAGTTGTCTGGAAAACAGGAAGAAAAACAGTTCTTTTCCTCATTAGGGTTGTGCTCCCGCTGTTGCTGTTTTTTATCCTCCTCCTACTCTCTACTCCCTTCTCTAGCATCATACTAACATTGCCATTGCCATCCATCCAACGTTCATCTCTCATTTTATAAGCCCATTGAGGGTTAGCGGAAAGAAACTAGTTACACGAACGAATGAAGGAAAGGAAAAGCTCCAGAAACAGAAAAAATATAACTTTTTAAGAGAAAATAAATAGTTTGGGAATAGAAATATCTGTAGAATTTATAGTAGAAGAAGGAAAGAAGCCATACCATTGTGTTTTTTTTGTAGAGAGAAGGAAAGAAAGGAAAAGTAACAAACATGAGACGTATAACATGGCATTTACAAGCGTAAAAGTAAAGGAACTGTTTTCCTCTTCTGGTTTTCTGCAGTAGACAAGGCAGAAAAACGACAGAAAGAGTAAAATAGGAAGGATTTCATTATCAAAAGGAAAGAGAGACTTTGCAAGAAATTATACGGGTACTTTGACATGTCTCAATTGTAGCTGTAGCTGTAACTATTTCAGAGTGACTAGAGAGAGAGAGTGACTTTAGACGAAAAACGAACAAGAAATCTGTTCAATTCTGTTTCTGTTGAATGAGAAGAGGTTTTCCCCGCACACAATGGAAGGAAATAGTTTTGTAGTACTGCGGTTAAGTTTATGTCCTTTTCCCTTGGAATGAACAGATAAGTATTTGGCTTTGACAGAATAAATGCGAATGCGAGGGTGTGTGTGTGGAGGATGGAGGAAACAGAAGAGGAGCAGCAGCGTTTTGCGTTTGCAAGGCAAGGACAGATGATGATCCTTTGTAGTAAGTATTTTAACCTTTTTCGTCTCTGTCTGTGCGTCTGGGTAAAATTTAAGCTACTGAAAATGAGAGGAGGAAATGTCAGCCGTTTTTTGTAGCGGTTTTTTGTTCTGTTGGATGGAGTAAGAGAAGAGAGAGTGGAGTAATGTCGACGAGTGCCGTTATTTCGCCTTAGGCTCCATTTCAAGAAGTTGTGGAGTTTTGTCGGGGGAGGAATGTAAATGAGTCATGAAATGTAATAAAAAAAGTTTAGCTTTTCATTGTTCCAGAAGTTGAAGTTACATCTTAACAATAACTAAAATGTAAGTAGCGCTTTTCTATGGTGAAACCGCAGCAAAACTGTCATTTTTGATTGTCTTTCTTTCTTCCCTTGTAAGGAGATGAGCATTAGCATCAGCAACACTGGAATAATGAGATGATCTGATAAGGAACTAAGAAAATGATAGTGTTTCAGTCAGGAAGTCAGAAGATGAACACGCCAAAGCCAACGCACAGGAAGATAAATAGTGAAAACGGTTGGAAATGAAAGGAAGATTTTTTCCCCTTAAAGTTCTCCTTCTGCGGTTTTTTGGAAACTGGCTTGACTAGTGTCGTGTTAAGATTTGCTGCATCATCGACATCATCTTCAATCCTCCTTGTCGTACAGATCACCAGTCACTACCATCACCAACGCACCACCGTCATACTTAGCTGTAGTCAAAGAAAGTCTATTTAGGTAGAGAATAACAATTGTATAGCTTTCTGTGGTGGAAGAAGGAGAAATCTGAAATCTTCTTCTCCCGTTTTTGTATCAAGTTTTGGTTGTTTGGTTGACTTA
>JAHZNJ010001275.1:0-11870 GCA_027744475.1 Lepidocyrtus cf. sotoi NNG-2020 | reverse complement strand
GAAAATGATGCGAAAAAATGTTAATATAATAAAAATTAACTGTTTTTTAAATCAACAAAACAAATAACTTTAATCAGTTTCTTTTAATCAAATTTTAATTTGAAAAACATGGAATCTATGATTTATCCCTTCTACACAGTGTAATTTTACAACTGACATTAAGCTGCCATTTTTCTTATTCTCGTTTACCACTATGTTTGTTCCGAATGGTTCTCTGACAGAGTACTTCCCCGTATTCATTATCTGTATTCAGAGAATCACTTTTATCTCTTGAATCCTTTTGCATTTCCGCCAGTATATTTAAACAGCTCATGGCGGAATGTTGAAGAATCGCAGGAGAAGAATTAGCAATGCATACAAGTTCTTTATCAGTAGGATCATATATTGCGCAAGACTGTTTGCCCGTAACTTGGAATCTTTCCAAAACTATGTTAATATTCTTGGAAATGATTTCAAGCTCCTCTTGACCAAATCCACAATTCTCAAGCAAAAGTTTTTCGGTTTCTTTGTCAGGGTGAAAGTTACAAGGCCAAAGCTCATTTGCAATTTTAAATTGAACGCTTGAAACTGGCCTTAATTTTGGAACTGTAGTTTCACTAATTGATGCAAATAATTCTACTAAGGGGCTATCTGGTGAAATGGGAGCCTCTCCAAGTATTATTTCAAGCGCATCCTGATTCTTTCGAATACGTTTCAAATGTTCCAGAATGGAAGGAAGTGGAGGAAGATTTTTTAGTAAATTGCTTGCATCTTTCTTATTCTTCAGTACACCAGTAAAGACATTTCGGGACTGGATTTCCGGTGATGATATGTCATGTTCCAACACTGGAATGACTGTAACCTTGTCGGTTTTCATTTTCTTAGGGGGTGGTGGTAATTCAGGGGACTCATTATCTGAAGGCTTATCAAAGTTATCCATCGTTAACTGCGTACAAAAAACTTACGTATATCTATATCACATAAAACAAAGCACTACTGGAGCTCACTAATTTTTACTGTTGTGTAACTATTTCATTGTTTATTAATCTCTTCTTAATCTTAACTAATTTATGTAACAGCTTCAAAAGTGGAAATAATTTTATAAAATCATATTTCAGTTCGGCAAAATGGTAACAAACAAAACTACTTCCCAAATCCTCCTTGACAATTAGGGCTTGGAGCAACGGTTTGTGATTTTTCCCATTCCTCCTCTGTCTTGGCTATGATGGAGAGAGCGTGGAGACCGGTATCCAATTCAGGCTTTAATAGTCCTTGTACCTACATAGCAATGAGCATAGATTTATGGGGGTTTAATTGGGAAAATTCAAATTAATTAGTGGTATTGCGGTTTTTGGTAAGTTTACCAGGCTCCAAAATATTATGTACTATACAGGTTCGATGCGAAGGATGAACTCACCTTTTGATGACGTTTGACCAAAGAAATTCCTTTGAATAGGGAAGACACCACAACGACCTTGAAAATTAACAATAATAGTACGTAAATTATCTACAAATATGTGGTTAGAATAATAGGAAAAGACGATTTTTGTGATTCAATTTTTATCGTATGTAAATATTTAAAACTTGAATGACAACGAGCGGTGGTCGGGTTACCTTTAAATGAGTTTCAGATTCTTTTGGAACATTGTGCATGTGCGACTCATTAATGATGTCTAAAAAGGCTGGGCTTAATTCGTTTTCCAGAGTGGTTTTGATTCTCTCAACCCTTGTGGCCATTACGTAACCCGATGAGTGGAAACTGTTTCCGAATTTACTAACTGAACTAGTGCTACTGCTACTTACACTACTAAATATTAATCTTCGTACAGCCCACAGCTTGACTGATTTGAATTTAAAATGGATTAGTACAAAAGAGAAAGGTGTGAATGATTGTATTTGTAAATGGTTCACATTTTAATCATTTTTACGAAGTATTAATAACTAAAAAAGTAAGTATCTTCTTTTCTTTGACAAAAATCCAAGCACGACAGAACAGAAACAGGTGAGAGTGAATCTGTGAGTAAAAAAATACAAAAATCTAACATGAGTGAAGCCGCTTTTCATGCATGATCATGTAAAGTAGTGCAGTAATTTTCCATTCGTTCATTCGTGGCTTGTGGGAACGCGCTGCTGCTGCTGCTGCTGCGTTGTTTTTTCAATCCGCTTGCTCTGCAATCTGCAAAAGTGCAAAATGCTCTCGGCAAAGGCAAAACCTCATCTCTTTGTTTCTTTTATAGCATAACACAAGATAATAATATGAGGAGATTGCTGGTGAATGGTGAAAGATATAATTGATTAGTATGATTACAAATTTTCTGCACATTATTACGTAGTACAGTAAATTTAAACTACCGCTTTAGTACTAATAATTTTGTAGAACGTTATTATGAAAGAAAAGAAAGTCAAATGAATCGAATCATGTACAAAACAATAAAACAACTCATATAAAGGTTACTTTTCTTTTTAATCTTTTTTATTGTATAGCCATTTATTCATGAGAAACCCTAACTTCATTCATAAAGAAACATTCAGCGAATCATTCCAGTGTCTTGCATTGTCGATTCGAAATATTATAATACCGATACACACAGTTGATCATAATTATCGTTAAATACTTAATTCTGATTCTATACATTTTTGTAATATTTTCAAAAATTTTACATTGATTGAAACATAGAATTATTCACCCTACTTTAATAGTCAACAAAAAACGGCGAAACTTCATAAATATAATCTATTAGAATCTTCTTTAATGATGATAATGATGAATGATGATGATATTGGTAGATTTTGCACATCAGCAGTCCTTTTTAATAGAGCTCATTAAGTATACCTAATACCTGCACGATTATAATGTAAAGTTGTTAGGTACATTGTACGCGTTCGGTTTTTATAACCTCATTTGAATTTGCTTTCCGAAAAGGAGACATTTGTAAGAGAAAAAAATATTTACGTAAATCTGATACGCTGCTGGACAAATAAGTCCATTCATTATAAATCAGTTCATCACTGGTGATTTGGTTATTACATCAAAATGAAAAGAAAAATCTTTTTTTTAAGCAAATGAGCATAATTTTCAGTCTCAACAACTCAATCAAAACTCACATTTTTGTAGTTTTCATCATCGTCCTACAAAAAGTTAAGGAAAGCAAAAGAATATTTAGAAATGCTGATTCATTCATATGTTCATTACTGCATTAATGTTTCTGGGATAATTATTCTGCAGATAGAAATTACCTCGATTCTTCTACGCCTGTTCTGGAAGCTCCATTTAGTACTCTTTTGTCACTACCGAATCCATTTTTGTGATTGTCTGCTTCTTCACCATCCGGAGACTCAGCTACTTCTGAAATCGAAGTTGCGTCATCTTCAGTATTCTCGTTTTCATCTTCCATTTCATCCTCTCTTTCCTTCATTCTTTTTTCTTTGAGAGCACGTTTTCTTGCCGCATACTTCCGGTGAATGGTGGTTTTCAAATATTTATTATATTTCACCAAAAGACATAGACTAATCCCTGAAAAGACTACAATCCCAATCGGTATGCAAACTGCTAATGTTAGATGAAACATTTCTCTATTTCTATTATAATTTGGGACAACTATGGACTCGTTTTGATGGCTGTAATAACAAGGATATTCGGAGGATATTGAGCCGTATTTCTTAGCAAACGAGGAACACGTGACTTCAGGTGGATATCCACAACCATTTATATTGATTAGTAGAATCGCTGAGCGTTTTACAGGTAATTTCTCTTCAACTTCTTTCTCCAAATGCTGGAACATTGGATTTAGTAATGAATTGCTGCTACTGTTGCTGTTGTTAAATGAGCTCGTATTAAAGCGGGGTGGCAGGAAACGATTATCATTATTATTATCATCATTATTATTCGTATTGTTGGGCTTGGCAGGTATGATGTAGTATTCTACGTCTACAAACATGCAAGAGAAAAGGTCTATCGTACATCCTTCACGACAAGATGGAATAGCACATTCAGCAGATCCTGAGCCATTACGGAAATTCGTTGTGCTAACAAAAAAATAGAAGAAAGTACCAATTAATAATTGGAAATTAAGTTCATGCAAATTAGCAATAACCAAATTTTCTGTACTCTTACCGACACGTAACTGGTTCAGAAGAAAATTCTGCATCAATTCCCACCAGAATGGGATCGACTAAAATAGGAAAAACAAAAAGCAGGGAAACGCTTGAAAGAATGAACGTCGTAGCTGTAAAAATTGTGGCCGCTGTGGCTAATCTCGGTTTCCATCCTTCCATCTCTTGGTTAAACATCTCTTCTGGAGTTGGCTCAGAGGATTGAGAAATCTTCCTACTCGCTGGAGTTCCAAAGTATGCTCCGATCCCGTTACGAAAGCTCATTTGATCGATACCATCCCCTGTTGTGGTTGTGCTTACTCTCTTCGTTTGATCAGGGTGGTGGTTACCACCACTTCCGCCACCAGCACCACCGGTGTGGGGTGTGTGATGATGATGAGTTACCCCATTTTGGTTTTGGGGACCTGTTGGTGGTGGAGGTTTCAGACTTTTTGCAGAATGTGTTGGCGGAGTTGATGAGGAAAATGGAGAAAGTTTTAAGTTACTTCTATTGCTACTCGTATTACTCCATTTTTTCGAAGATTCACCCCCACCAGCAATACCACCACCACGACCACTATTGCCTCTATTATCATCATAAACAACTGTTACACGTTTTGAGCTTTTGCGACTTTGAGAAGTTTCTGGTTGGGGCTGTTTGTACGGTAAAGGTTCGAAGTTTGGTTTATCTATATTTAGGTTCGTTGGTGAAAGTAAACTTGAGCTTTGAAAAATACTGCTATGATCACGTTGGTGGTGATGATGTTGCTGCTGTTCTTCTCGCTGTTTTGGCTTTTTGGGCGAATACATATATCTTGGATTTACGTCAGGAACACTTTCTATTTTATCCCAATCATCATCATCATCGTCATCCAGCAAACCTGCAGTTAACGAGTCTTCCCGTTTTCTTCTCATCCTTCCTTCATCAACCACGACCATACTATCAACTTTCTTCTTTGTTAAATTTTGTCGTGGAGAAAGCGGATGACTATGATGATGATTATCGTTGAATCCCTGCTCCTCTTCCGGTGAAACGTAAACTGGGTAGGGTGTGTTGTCATTATTATTGAAGTAATTTAAGTTAACTTGCTCGTTGCTGGAAAGTTCGAATTTTTCATTTTTATTCTTATTCTTCCCCTTCTTTTCATTATCATCATTATTAAAATATGCGGATGTAGATGGGGACGGACCAGCCGATCCCCTATTAGTAGTTTGAGCCCCATATTTGGACCTGAGCCCTCCAGAAAGATCGTTCCATGGCTGCTGACTTCCCATTCCTCCTACTTTACTTTTGTTTCCCTCGGTAGTATAAGGTCGTTGCAAAGCACCACCACCGTTACCATTCTCTGTGGTGCTTCTCGCGTAATACAAATATAAAAAGCTATTTTGTCCGTTATTGTTTCCGAAAAGTACATGCTCACTTATCGTTGACACGTTATTATTATTTCCCTTATCGCCATCGGCCGCACCAGAATTAGATCCAGCAGCAGATGAAGAAGCAACGCCCCCATCATCTTGTAATAATGATGAGGATGCCGCAGATGTGGTGGCTGAAACTGAAACGGATGCGGAAACGGATGGGGAGGAGTCTCCGCATTCACTTGATTGGCTATCTGAAATATTTATTGAGTCACTTTTGTTCCTCTCTGGTGGATATCTCATGATGATGACGACAGAAGTCACCTGAAAAATCCAGTTCCATGGTATAAATATTTCACTGTGTCGCTCCTGCCCAGACAAGTGTAACAAAAATAAAAGCTTTTCTCCCTTCTAGTTCCAGCACTCAACTTATGTTATAAAACCTATGCTGTAGTAAATATTATTTTCTTTGGGAGAAACTAATGAAACTTTCACTATGCGTTGATTTTTTTACGGTTATCACTTATAACAATTTTTCACATTTTTATAGTTCAGTTCTAAGCTTTCAGTAACCTACTTTGTGCTACATATTTAATCACTGTTGTACATTTTGAATTAAGTGGAGCTTGAGATTTTAGGATCGTTATATTTTTTTAAATTTTGGGCAGCAGAACGCTACGAACTCACTTTTAGCATTTGATATTTTTTCCATATCAATTAGGAAAATTCTAGGACAAACAAATGAGAATGTAGATTGTAGTGTAAGGACGATGCGATGATGAATTAAAATAATATTGAGATCCTTCTCTATCGCTATTCATTAGTATGAAAACGAATAATAATATTTTACAGTGTGTCACAATTGTGAGAAAGAATAAAGCGTTTACTTTACTAGTTTGTATTTTTCTCTGATAGACGATAAATATTGATGATTGAGAGTTACGTCGTCGTCTCTCTTTTTTCCTTTCTCCAGCAGAAAAAAACAGAATATATATTATTATTTCCGCTGCTGCTGCTGCTGGTATTACTTAAATGAAATACTTGCTAGCTGTTTAGCCAATATGTAAAATGAGCTAATCAACTTTCTTCCTATATAGTCATGCTGATCATTGCTCTAAAAAACTAGAAAAGGGTAAAGTGGTAAAAGTAGTTAGTAGCATTATGGAAAAAAGATGATAACAAAAGAAGAACGACGATATTATTATGGCGATTAGTTCAGCAGAGGATTATATCTTTTACGCTGCGCCGCTGCTGCTGCTGCTATCATATATTGTGGATGTGGCGTACTCAATTTTCCAGAGTAAGTAGTGATGTTGGCGTGCACAATAATTTAAAACGAAAAAAATAGTTACCTACAAAGATATGGTCGGTCGTGGTAGGAGTAGTTCACACAAAAGTTTTTAAAACGAGGGACATAAACTCCTCCATCATGTTGATAATATTGCGAGACAATTGACAATGTGGGAATTTAACAGGGGGAAAGAGAAAGAGAGAGAGAGAAAGCAAAAAAAATATTGACAACTTTGGCCTATTATATTATACGGTTGGTTGGCTTGTGGACAGAAAGGTAGTAGTATGTAATTTGACAACCTATAATAAAATTATCTACTATATGTACATACAAATGTATCATCATTCATTCGTTTTCCCGTTTCGTTGGAAATCCTCCTTTTTTAATTTGAATCGTTTTGTGTTATATGTAAATGCGCTCGCTCTTCGCTCTGGCCTAGGCTGGCTGTTGCGCCCGTTTCATGTCATGTCGTTGCGTTTTGCGTTACTTGCTCGCATGGAGGCAAGGCAGGTCTTATTTAACAAAGAAGAAAGGAGAAAGCTTAAAAGGCCAATCGTCCTCTTACTATAAACTAACTGAGCCATGATACATAACTATGCTATGGAAAAAATTCGCATAATGATGTACAGGAAAGGATAGCAATAAATGTGGCAAAGTATGCTTAAAATTGTTTGATTGATGACCCTCACAAAATAAAAAGGGACAGACTTAAAAAGCCTATGATGGAATTCGACTATTACTTCATCGATGAATGTTTTAAGGCGGTGCGGTGTGGGACGGATCGCTGCTCGTTCTATGTGTGTGTGTGTGTGTTTCTCTTCATTTCCTCCGACTTTCACTCCCTTTACCTTGCTGCTACTGTTCTAGAATAGGCCAAATTTCTCCGCTAGTATTTGGAACACGCATTAATACTTGATAAGATAGCAAAATGGTGCTCGTGTAAGTATAAGTTGATGTTGATAAGTAGATATTTGAGAACATTGCTATGCATTTTGTTTTAGAGCAACGTTAACCACCACAACAACCATTACTACTGCTTTTAAGTTATCATTCCCTTCTATCATCGCATCGAGGAGCCAGCTTAAACTTTCTCCTTTCAATTTTGATGCATGGTTTCTTTACAGTTAAAATATAATTTTGTAGTGCCATCATCATCACTCATCCATCACAATGTGTGGGAAATATCGTGCTTAGTCATCGCTTTAATGAATTTTCTATTACAAGTGTCTACTTTCCTTCTTCCTATCTTCGTAAATACGTTGACAAAGAGGAACAGGTAGGTAATATGCAAAAAACATTGAAGATAAGAGAAGAAAAGCGAGACATAAAACAGTTTTGATAAATACTAAAGAAAAACGAAGTATAAAGAAACAAATACTTTTCTAGACTATAACGTGTAAAATTTTACTTTCTGTTAAAAAAATTTGGCTTGGCTTAAAAATGGTAGGTAGAATCATAAATGAAGAAAAATCGAAATGTCTTGTTAGTAAGATAATGGAAGAAGGTTGAGAGCTGTTGTTTGTTAAATTCGGAAAATGTGATTACTTTCTCCACTCTGCAGCAATAAGAAAAGTTTGATTACATCCTGTCTGTAATGAAGGGCTTTTATATTGGCATTGTTTGCGTGCCTCCAGCTTATGGTTTGGTTGGTGACAGGAAGAAAGGGTGGTGGTGAGTGGTGAGAAAGAGAATAGTAGGCCATTCCTGTAAATTGTTGTTTTCTTGACAAAGAAGTTTTGTCATATTAAAATACGTACTGCAATATTTTCACTTACTTTAGAGGTATTGTCTTTTTTCACGTAATCATACCATCATTCGTGTTGAGTTTCATTTTTTTTAACCCGTTTTAAATTTTCTTTTGTTTTTCTCTTCCATTGCGTTTCATCCAACATACCGAACCGAATGAATTTTCTCTCACCTTTTTTCGTGTGTCGCTTCACTCGTCTATCGCATATCGGAATAAAATCGGCTATACTTTAATAATCGCGTAAACCTTTTAATGTATTTCCAATCTCGTACGAAGAGTTGGATAAAACTTGTAAAAGAATGTGAATGTGAGACCTTGATTTAATAAATAAACAAGATCCGCTTGTTCCTATTATTTGCATGTGAGTTCAACATCGAGAGAAAACAGTATTGCTGTTGTTGTTCTAGGCAATGTTTGCATACCTATTTAAAATGGAATTCGTATGCAACCCAACCNTATTTGCATGTGAGTTCAACATCGAGAGAAAACAGTATTGCTGTTGTTGTTCTAGGCAATGTTTGCATACCTATTTAAAATGGAATTCGTATGCAACCCAACCAGGGAGTATTAATTTCCTGGTGGTATTATCATTATCATGGTATGAAATACTAAACCAAAGTGAGAATTTTGGGAGGGTGGCAGTCCTTAGAATATAAACGCAATGCTGAGTTTAACCTTGTACTGTTAATATTGTAAAAATGTATGCTTTTTGTGGCTCTAAATAATGCAATTGTAAATTAAACTTTTATATTTTTTGGTAGGCCCACCATTAAAACTGACACGAACGAGGCTCCGAATGAAACGTTTCGTTTGTACCTTTCTGCTATCGGCTTGATACTCTTGATTGCATCCTTTTAATTTTGTCTATCGTCCTGTGATGATACGGTTGTAGGTTAATCAGTAGCTTCATCGATAAAGAAAGTAATTCGGACATTGCTGTAAACAAGAAACATTAATAGGAATATAATATGGATGATGGTTATGATGGTGGTGATAGGTGACATAGATGGCCATTATTCCTTTGTTGTAAGGTTCGGAAAAAACTACACAACGGAAATAGTTTTCTTTTATGTATTTGATGGGACTTCTTTAACTGGAAAATTTTGGTTTTCACACTACTCTTTGCACTATAGCTGTATTACTTTATCGATTGCTTTGCATATTAACAAAATTGAAAGCCAACATTAAAACGAAGAGATCATCAAAGACCATCGATGAAGTGCACGGTAGAAGAAGATTATGCGTGTAATAGCAAACGTTGTAACAATTTCAGCGTAGACGTATCATTGAGTAAGTCAACCAAATTGGGGTATTATAAGATATTACATATTACACACACACACACGTACCGCCATGCGAGTTCAAACGTGAAATAAGCACAGCCCTGTGCATCGCCTAGCAAATCCGCTTCCTCCTGGGCTAGCCCACGAAGCAGTGTATTGGATAGCTATTTTAGATTTGGTTACACTTTCATGCATTGCATGGATAATCTTCTTCTTCTACTAGGCATTTTATCTATGATCAAAGACAAAGAGGGAAAAGTAATAGCTGTCAACTTTCTCCTAATTAAAGTTTCTGCAAAAACAGGTACGACTCAGTTCCTCCGCGTTTAATGAACAAAAATCCTATTTTCATTAATTGACTGCTAAAAATTTGTTTTCGTTTTTAGGTGTTTTCTTGCTACAACCCCCCCCCCCCCATTTGTGTAAATAATGAAACATGCTCAAAGGTGGGTCTCTCTCACTCTCGCACGCTCATTACGTAAAAGTATTCAGCACGGAGCGGAGGATTATTACATTACACCGTTTTATCGCTCGTTGCTATTTTTGTTTTTAATGTCTTGCTCTTATGTATTATTGCGTTATGCCCTATGTATGCACTTAGCATGAGATATGATGGACCATAACTTATAATTGTTATCTGAGAAGGTAATAATAATCAGGAGTAAGTAGCATTGAGCGAAGGCATAATCCTTATAATCATTTATTTAAAAATAGAAAAACAAATTGGCAAATGTATGGCTGTCACACCCTTTCGAAATCAACCAATCATGGAATTCTGTAAATATAGGTACTCATTATTACCAGCTCACAAACAAATATCATCATCGTCAAAAACACAGCCTCCTTCCCACCCGCAACTTTATCATATTATGCTCTTCATTATCTATCATATTATCTTCTTCTCATCTCTCTGTATAATGAATGAGAACGTTGTTGTTGTTGTTTTGTTACTTTCGTACTTACATTTATTGAGCCAAATCTAACTACTAAAAAATTCGCGTTATGTTTGCAATGCACACGTAGACAGACAGCTCTCTGCTGCTTCTGCTATTGCTCTGTTTTTTTGTTTTATTGACAGCGACAGAGCGTCGCCAGCTTAATCGCTTTTCGCCACAAAATATTAAAAAATGCTCGTTTTTAAGAGCTGCCTATAGTATCTTTATTACCTAGAGAGACTAAAGATATTTGCTCGGATCCCACAGACACGAGTAGTAGGTAATAAGAAATCTGTGCTCCTAGTGCTCTTCTCCTTGTTACCATTAAAGTATTTGTAACAACGTGACTCCTGCCATGGCACCTTAAAGAATCTGGCTCCACTACAATACTGCCGACAATGATTCTTTCTTATTCTTACAGATTACATCCTTCGGCGAAGACAAAAAGATGTTTTTCTTTTTTAAAAATTGCAGTTTCATTTGTCGATGATGCTTTTGAGGAGTGCGAAATCAAATTTTTAAAGAACATTCATAATTCGTAGCTTTTTTGCAGAAGAAAAGCATGAACTTCAATTTCAAAGGAGTTTTTGTATGGATGCATTCAATTTCATTATTGCGTAGTAGTTGTTGTCATTTTATTACTATCTCACTCCGGCTTTTTGAGAATTTTGTTTACTGTTTACATTATGAATCGCAACTTTTGTGGCCTTTCCTCACCTTCAAAAAGGATTTGCCTGACTTGAGAGTTGAGTGTGGTAAGTAATTTTACGATCAAGCCAGAGGCAGGATTTCATTGTCGAAAAATTGCGTCGTAGTAGCAAAATTGACCTTTGTTGTTGAAGTTCCGTGCTTTGTACGACGACGAGAGGTGGATGGAGATGGAGGTGAATAGCTTCTTTTGTAAACTTGTAGAGCTTTACTTTAGATAGGTAATGAAAATACAATATTATACTTTGCTCTTTACTCTAGTAGTCTTAAGCCAACTCTTGGGGTTTGTCTATAAGTCTGCGTGCTAATTTGAAATAATATCGCAAAAACAGAGTTGATATCCTGTCACGAAACCCTTTTTTTATTATAAGATCTAAAATTACAAGCTCGAAACAAACCTATTCCTATATCCTGCTGCTGCTGACTATATAATATTTAACAACCATCCAATTTTCTCCTTCTACATAATAACCACC
>JAHZNJ010001274.1:0-16084 GCA_027744475.1 Lepidocyrtus cf. sotoi NNG-2020 | reverse complement strand
TGACTATAACAGAACTACGGCAATTCTCCAATGGCACGGCTCACTGATTCCTTCATACTTTTTCGCTTCACTTATCCCATTTCTTCTTCTTTCTCTCGTTATATTTTAGTTCATTCTCTTCCACTTTTTTTCTCCAACAGCTGAAGAAGCTAAAGCCATTCCTTTTCCGTAGAAGAGCAAATCCGAAAGCAAAAGCAAGAAGACAACACAAGGCAACGGCGAGAGAAAGCAACAGAAAGAAAGAAAGCAATAATAAAAATGGAAGAGAAGATGAAGAAGTTTTGTTCGTTCATCCATTTCTTTTTTTAGTAAACCAAATAAATACGTTTTCTCTCTTTCTTTTTTTCCTTCTTTCTCTCTCTGGATAATAAAAGTAAAAAAGGATATCATCGTAAAAATATGGAATAAAAAAATTGGAAGTGTTTTTGGTATTGTAATGCGTTAAGAGCCAAAAAGAATGGAGGAAGAATAGAAAAGAAAAGTTTTTTTTTCTTTTGAATTTTTTTTATTTTTTGTGTTTCGCTTTTCTTTTTCGTTTTCCCGGGTTCCATGAATTCCATTCCGATATGATTTCATTAATAATAATAAATGATGATGGAATTCAAATTCGAGCAGCATAAAATTGAATTTAATGCGAAAAACCCGTAAAATAAAAGAAAAGTTTAACGAATAAAAAAGTTTATTTTTTTCTTACCTTGATTGCAGATAATGAGCAGAGAGAATGATAGAACGAGGAGACGATGCAATGTCAATGTTGGCATCATTATAAGCTTCCGGTTGGATCCGGAAGATGGTGGCGGCGGGGAAGAATGAGACGAAGTAAAGGAAGAGAAATTTCTAAAAACTGCTGAAGGAAAATCACTGCAATTTGTGCAGAACTCGTTATTTAAATTGGCTGCTAGAATCAAAGCGGGTTGGGAGGAGATATTATCAAAAAGTTCTTCGTTTGTTTTTGGAGAAGCACTTCTTCCTTTTCTTAAATGATGTTTGAATGTGATTCTTTTACAGCTCCTTTTCAATTTTAGTGGTACTTGCTGTGGTGGTTGTGGGGAGGATTTGCAATTGCTTCTGCTTCTTCTTCCGGTCCTCCTAAGACAATAATATTGTTCCTCGGCGGTGGATGTAGAATTTTCCGACATTGTATCTTGTAGCTCACGTTTAGTAAATTAGCTTTGTAAATTTAAATTTGATTTTTTTAAATTTTACATCGACACAATTTAGTAAATTGTTTTTGGTTGAACTGTTTGTCTCCTCCGCGTCAGTTTTACTTATTGTTGCTTTTGGGTTGAATTAGTCTTTGAAGATTATGGATGGCCAAATACTGTAAAAATGGTTAAGAAAAAAGAAAACAAAATTTGTTACAAATTTATCACAAATTTAAATGTATTTAGACTTATTTAGACTTTTAACAAATTTCGTCATTTGTTGTTGTACTGAATTGCTTTAAAACAATTTGTCTCTCTTTGACATAAATAAATTTACTGCCTCTTTGTAGTTTTTGAATTTGTACTTCTCCGTAAAATATATTGGTCAATGGCAATAATGGCAAATCAAATCAATCAAAACGTTTTCTTAGAAGAAGATTTTAGTGGCCTAATGTAAGTAGCCTTCAATTCTCAAAGCAAGGACACGCCTATTCCATTTCCATTTCTTTTCATTGCAATACTTCCAACAAGACTACTGCTCCTCTTTCTTACATAATTTATTATTGCGCGTATCTACGTAGCTTGAATTTATTTTTTATAATAATACATAATACGAAAATTACATTACTCCATTACATATTACATTACATTCACAAGATGATTCGCATACATTTACAATAATATCATTTTCCTTCTTTCTTTTTCTCTCTCTCTGAAGTCTGTCATGTAGCATTATATAATATGTCATGACGTGTTTTTTATACAACAAAGTTACAATCACAATGTACATTACATTGCATTACACTTCCACATTACTTTTACTTTATTTCTTTCACCATTCATTCATTTTTCCCTCTTTCTTTTTTCTCTTCTGAAGTCTGTCATGTAGCATTATATAATATGTCATGACGTGTTTTTTACACAACAAAGTTACAATCACAATGTACATTACATTGCATTACACTTCCACATTACTTTTACTTTCTTTCGCCATTCATTCACCATTACCAAAGCAAATTGAAAAATGCGATCAATCTTGTTCGTTTTTTTGCTTTTTTCTTTACAAAATGCATTTTCCATTAAAGCTTAAACTCAACTCGATCCGATCCTCTTCTCCCGCGCACAAATCTAAAAGCAACATTCAACATTCCTTCTTTACTCCTTCACATTTTATTCTCTTTGTGAGTGAGAGAAAAGAAACGAAACATCTCATCTCTGAAAAACGAATTTACATTTGGATTCTTTCACGAAAGAAAAAAAATATATTTTTGATGCGGACGCAACGGGAAGAAAAAATATATTTATTCTCCTTTAAAAATGAGGAAGGCGTTTCTACTTCTTTTTTCACTCTCTGATTCTTTCTTTCTTTCTCTTTCGTTGCTTTTACTTTGAAATCTTCTCCTCCTCTCTCACAAATTCAATTTCGTTCATTCATTCATGCATCGTCATCATGATCTCATTTCTGTATACGTATATCCTGTAAATGTAAGTAAGCTTTTTACAGGAAGAAAGAAATTTTTGGGAATCTGAAGAAGGAACGAAGCGGGACATCACTCTCACTATTTTTCTCTCCTCCGTGCAAAGCAAAGTGCAAGCAGACCAGAGACCAGCCCAAGCCCGTCGTCTGGTGCTACTTTACTTTTACTTTACTTAAGAAAAAAGAAGCTTTGCTTTGCTTTCACTTTTCCTTCTATATTCCCACGGCTGATTTTTTGTGTAGGAAAAAGGAAAAGTGCATTCAAGTGCAAAAGGAGAAGGGGAAAAAAGAGGAATGCGGTCTTGGATAGTGGCTCGTCGGATAAGTAAAGGAAAGTAAAAGTGAGAAAGAAGAAAAAAGTAGAAAAAATCGGCTTTGAGATTTAGATTCAAGGAAAGGCAAAGGAATGGGAACGAGAACGAGAATGTTTTAAAAAAAAAGCTGATGCCGGTTTTGCCAATGCTGCTGCTATTGCTGCTGATGCAAATCTTCTTAAAAAGGCTCACTTCTTCTTTTTTCCCACTTTCGTTATATAACGCTCAAAAAATTAAAGCTTGGAAATAGAAATTCGAAAATCTCCTTCTTGGAATCCGTTTAGTGGAAGCAAAAGTAAAAGTAAAAAAGTAAAAGCAAACCAAGCACTTCCTCTCTATTTTCTGGATAATGCCAAATGCCATTGCTGGCTAAGCAGAATATTTTTGTTTGTAATAAAATCGATTCTTGAGCTTTCTTTTCCTTTCATGAAATATATTTTGTCCATTCACTTTTAACTTTAACAGAAGAAAGAAATGGATTCCCGTTTTTTGAAAAATAGCTTTAGCAAAGCTTCAGTGAAAAGAAGAAATGCGAATAAAAGGAATAAGGAATTGACTATTTTTTTTGCAAACGCAAACGCAACAACAAAGCACGGCTGCTGATTCAATATAAAAATAAATTTTTGTCGATGTTTCTTACTTTTCTTTGCTTTTTTGCTAAAAATCAAAATGTGAAGAGTTTGCATAAAAATCAACATTCATTTTACAATAGTGAATAGTAAAGTGAATTGTGTGTCATGTCGTTTGTAAGCCGTGGTACGTTTACTTGCATAAAATATTTTGTATTATTGTCATTTCTGACAGGACAAGACTATTAATCATTAATCCTGCTGTTGCTGCTCCTGTGGTTTACTTTTACATTGGCGAACAGCAATTTGGAATTCCTTAACATTAAATAAGTTTATTCATGCAAATTTTTTTTACTAAAACGTATTGAATTTAAATTGAATGAAAATTTGCATAGGAAGAATAAAAGTTCCTTTTTCCTTCCTGTCACAAATTCCTTTCCCAATAATTCTTTCTTTTTTTTTTAAAAAAAAGCCACTCCCGAGTCCCGACTCCCGCCCGCGCTTTTGCTTTTTGAAATTGGGAATGTTTTTTCAGGAAGAAATATAAAGCTTCAGTTCCATTCAGCTAAAGCTATGATGTCACTCTGTCATAGGATAGGATGGATGACATGACATTTTTTACAATCAATTTGAAATTGTTGAGTTGAGTGACTTCCTGTCATACAAAAGCTGTGTGTCATTCACCCTTCTACCCAATTCCTCGAACGAACAAACAAAAAAACGACGGAGAGAAAGGATGAATGAAACTCTGTCAAAAACGTTTCATATTTCTTCTTCTTCTTCTTCTTCTTCGTGTTTTCATCTAATAAAATAAAAGCGACTGAAACAAAAACATCTTGATCAAATTTCTTTTTGTTTGTTTGTTTCTTGTTTTCCGCAACCGGAAGTTTTCGCCAAATTCTTTCTTCTTCATACGATACATTTTTATTAGAAGTTTTGTAATTAGTCGACAAGTAACTGAATCTTATCTTCGCAAAGAAATTTGCAACCATCTTATTATTATTTTCTTATATCNATTTTTATTAGAAGTTTTGTAATTAGTCGACAAGTAACTGAATCTTATCTTCGCAAAGAAATTTGCAACCATCTTATTATTATTTTCTTATATCGCATTAATTTCGAAACAAATTATAAGTTCCATTTTCATTTACCCGAGAAAGGAATGAAGAAGGAAAGAAAAACGCTTCGGTTTAATTTGTATTTTATATTTTTTGTTGAATAAAAGAATAAATTGAATCTCATCAAAGAAAAAACAAAAACGGTTCCAAATTTCTGGAGCTGAAATAGAAATTTGTATCAAGTTTCATTCTCAAAATTTCCACAACAAAAGGAGAAAAAAATGCTTTTTGGAGGGAAAAATAAAACCGTGTACGTACTTGTATACGTACGTAAAGTATTTCTGCCCGTTTTGAATGAAAATATATGCCAGGCAAAAACAGAACCCGACTTGTCTTCCATTCCATAGCATAATTCGTTTTAGCAGAGCAGAAAAAAAGAAAAAACTTTTCCAATAAATAAAAACAAAGCAAAATAAAATTCCTCCGTCGCGTCGGATTCCGTAAACGTAAAGAAGATGCGAATCCGAATAAAACTAAAACAAAAGCTTTTCTCCTCTGCTTGCCGGTCGCTCACTTTCTCGCAAAACGCAAAACCGCAGCTCCTCAACCTCAACGTCAGCGTACGTTACGTAACAATAACCTCTTTTTCATAAGCAACACACTACACATCCGCGTTTTATTTATTATATTTATATTTTTGGGAAGAAAAAAACAGAAGGGAGATGACGTAAAGTAAAATAAAACTGGAAAATATTCTCGTTTTTCATCATCAATGACTAAAAAGAGAAAGTTTGAAATTGAAGAGGAGAAAAAAAGAGGAAGGATTTGCTAAACTACGATTGTCGATTATTATTTATTATTACTACTGCTATTCCACTGTGAAATAAATGGGATGCCACAAATACCAGAGTCAGTCTCCTCTCGCCGTCATCATGATATCATATCATATCATCGTTTCGTATGAATCGATGAATATTTTTCTACCGACTACCGACACAGAGAAATAAACAAAAGAAACGAAAAGGATTATTATTTCTTCTTCTTCCATTATTTTATTTCTACTGCCGCCACTGCTTTCGCTTTTGCCGTTGTTGATTCCATATTTTTACTGTTTTATTTCTGTATTATTTTTAGGCAGTCTTTATGCTTCATCTTTCTTCCTCATGAAAATGTATACTGATTTGCGATTATTATTGAGATTTTTTATGTATTACTACTATAAGCTCGATCATATTTCATAAAAAAAGAGAGAACCAGACACTCTCTCTTCTCATTCTCCTGCTCCTCTCTTTCTCATGTCAGTAATAACAGAAACAGCGGGAGCTTTCCTTTCACCCCAAACCAAACCAAACCAAACCACCAAATGGATAGATAGATTTCCCATAATAATAATAATTCCAAGAGATATATTCTTCCTTGTGATATTTTAGACTTGGGACGTCGGACTGGAAGAAAAGAAGGAAAGAAATCTTCCTAGTGAGAAATGAGAATGGCATGAGAGACTCATGAGAAGAGGAACAAATACGAAAATATATTAGAAACACGAAGAAAGCTGAAATATAAATGGGATTAGAGAGGAAAATCTTGAATTCTCAGGCAGGCAAAGCAGAATAGGCAGAGCAGACACATAAAACAAACCTCAACAACAGAACAGAAGTCGAGAAAGAGAGAGAAAAAATGCGATACATTCCTTCCTCCTTCGTATTTGTATCCGATCCGAATTTATTTCTTTCTTCTTGCTACTGCTATTTACCTATTTGCTAGCTATTGCTGCAATGCAATGGTATTATTATGTGGAAATGCTTTCAAGACGCTGGAGACAATTTACGTAATGTTCAGAAGGATGGGATATTCTGTGCAAGATATTTATAGAGAGAGTTCACAAATCATCAGTTCATTTGACATTTAAGGGAAAAACATGCAAAAATATTGACTCCTATCAACTATCAACATCCTCACAGCAGAAGCAAAGCCCAATAGCCATAATAATAATATCATTCCATTCCATATATATGTATATTTTTTGCATTTTTTTTCTTTTTCTTTTCACTTCTGCTTTCTCTCTATTTTGGATGGAGTAGAGTAGAATGGAATGGAATGGAATGGAATAAGAAAAAAAAACTTTCAGAATAAAAAAGAGGAGAAAATCGACTGAACCGAACTGAAGAGTCGTTGCCGTTGCATGGCATGGCATAAAGTAAACGTAAAGTAAACCGGACAGCAAAAATTATTTGTATTGGTGAAAGCTGAGCAGTACTTTTTGGTGGCGGAGTCATATCTTTAGCTAAAAAGATGAGCTTTTTTTGCATGGGATGGGGATGGGCCACAAGGGAGAAACTAGAAATGACTAGATGGCTTTCCCTCCCGAGGCACTTTCTCCTTTTTTCTCTCTCTCTCTCCAAACAAAAAATGACAAGAGTTGAAAGGAAAGAGTCGAGAGTCGAGAGATGATACTTTTCCCATAGAATGAATGGAAGAAAGAAAAAAGAAGCAGAAGAAGAATATTTATATTATTATTATATTCACAAACACTAAAAAATAATATGTGAAAGGAAAGAAGTAGGAAGCAAGAAGAATAAATGGGAATAAGCTTGAGCTTGAGAGTTTTTTTTGTATTCTAGTCTAGTCTAGTCCAATAGCCGCAAGAGCAATAGTAAGGAGTGAGTAGAAGAGTGCTTGCTCTTGCTCTTAACTTAAGTTTAGTCTCTTTTTTTGTTCCTTTTTTTTCACGAATTATGTGAGATAGATAAGGTAACTTACAGAGAATGTACATACAACACAAAACATAAAAAATGAAACGAAAAATACAATATTGCAAGTTGCAAAAGAGATGGAAAGTTTTTTCTCTCTCTCTTACTCTCTGAAAAAAGAAATATGCGACAGTCAAATACAATTTAAAAAATAAAAATAAATATTGTATTCTATACAGAGGACAGAGATACATATTTTTTGCGGGAGAGAGGAAGAGGAAGAAAGGAAGGAGAGGATATCTGTAGCTTGCAGCAGCAGTAACTAGCAAGAATGGTGGTGGTAAATGGCGATGGCAGAACAAGTAGCAGCAGAAGCAAGGAAGGAAAAAACGAAATGTTGCGGACTTTATGATGGTCCCTCCACGACAATATCAAAACATATTATGCAAAAACGAGAAGATCATACAGAGCAGGAGAAGCCTCAGTACCAGAAAAGAGAAGCGGAAGTTGTTCTCTGCTGTTGCCATTGCTGTTAAGGAAGAGATAGAGAGACCCCATATGATCTACTAAAAAAATCGTGGAATGGAATGGAATGGCCGCCACGGTTATGATCTAAATAACATTCCAGAGAAAAATATTATATTGGAGGAGAAAAGAAAAAAAAGCTTTTTACTCTTGAATTTTTGTTGCTGTTTCCATTCCCAGTATAAAAAAGGAATGACAACGCAACGACGATGCGTCAGCTTTTCATGCAGATTCTCTCGAGGGAAACCTATCCACAAAGCGGGCCCTTGTTGCCCATCAACCATATCCAAAAAATGGGGAAAAGGGAAGGAAAGAGAAGGAATGAAGAAGAATGGAAGAAAGAAAAAGATTTTATTTTATTTTTTGGTATACAGATTTATATAAACGAATAAAGCTTATTCAGAAGATATGTCTGGTCTGGTCGAGTATGAGTATGACCATGGCCTGCCTTGCTGGCCGTGGCCAGTCATGTTTTTTCGTTTTTCTCTTCATAAAAGCAAGAGAGAGAGAGAGAAAGAATGATGCTGTGACAAACGACGAATCCGACTACGCTACTACGACCAGAAATGGTTCACTGCACCATCCCTTCCTATGAAGTAGAAGAAAGAGAAATCCATAAGATAAGTTTAACTGACTATGGGTTGAGAGCAGCAAACCATTTTCTTCCTTTTTTGGCGAATGTTATGATGACGATGATGATGATCGTAGCACTTTACTTTAAATATAAACAACATATCAAAAAATGTAAAGCTCCAGACCAGAGTCATGTCTGCAACAGCAGCAGCAGCAAAGAAGTTCCTTTTTATAAAATCAAATGTAAAATAAAATGTTTATAGTTTTCGATCCTATCTTTATATTTGATATGCCTATGCAGCAATAGCAATAACATCATCATCATCATCAGCAACATTATCATTATCGTCATCATCATTGATAGATAAGGCTCTCTCTCCGTTGCTCATGTATGTGACTCTTATATGGCTGCGTTTTTTGGTTATACAGATATTTTGTGACCCGATTGAAGAGAAGGAGGAAGTATGTGTGATGCCAAAAAGCATGATCATGATCACATCATCACCATACAACTATCACAACACAACACACAATCACGTCCTTTCCATAATGTTATCCGCCGAAAAGCCATTTCGCTTCATTTCTTGGTCTTCTTTTTCTTCTTGTCCTCGTTTTTAACAGCACTTTATATTCTGGATGTTGTTGTGGTGGTGGTGACATTATTTGGTAGAAAAAAAGTATTTTAGCGGAGGAGGAGAGGAAAAAAGGAATAGCAAGGCTTAAAATTTAACTGTTCTATGTTCCATCCAAAGTTTTGAGTTTTTTGGAGACGAAGGAGAAGAGAGATACACTCGAGATATTGACGTCTCTCCCTTCCTTTTTCTTTTTGAAAAATTGGAATGAATTGTAAATTTTAATGAACAATTTTTTTTGGCAATTGATGAAGATATGATGAGTGATGATGAATGTCTAAATTTAAAATTCTAGAGCAAAAATTATAAAATAACCTTTAACTTAACTCCTAAAATTTTCAGTTGGTACGTAGAACTAGTCACATTCGTTGTCCTACAATTGCAATAGCTAATTACTTACACAATATCTAATAAATCCTCCGAACGGTTTTACTGCTAGACATGCCCTTGACTTATCATTGTGAGTCGTGAGTGACGAAAAGGAAAAGGAAATAGTAAAATGAGGTAAACAGAATAAAAATGAATTGATTTTTTGAGCGCTTACTATTACTTTGCTTGCCTGCTTCGATGCACTATCAGAACTTGGCAAAATTTGTTTTATTTTTATTTGTTTTAATTTTTCGGGATAAAAATGAGCATGCTCCCCTCGAATTTACTTTTTTGTTCTTTGTAAATATGGGAACAAATGGCTTCCTGTAGTATGCCGGTCGTCAACCAGACTCGGATGCAAAAGACTATAAAAAAGGAGTCATTTGAATTAGTATTGTTGCATAATAAAATAGTACTGACTGACTGATCTATATTGCACTTTATTTGAACAATATATAATAAAAATCTGAACAACTAATGATTAAATGATGAATGAACTAATGAAATAACCAAATCAGGAAAGGTATTTATTGAGAGGCTGCCTTAGCATTCATCATCAGAAGAGTACCCGATTAATCCCAAGACTGACCAGACTTTAAAACATTTTTTTAAAAACATTTACTGTAAATAGCAAATAATTTTTATACAAAATTATGTCGAAATCAAAGAAAAAATCCCGTCTCTCACCATTTACAAAATTTTATTTAATTCTAATCCTCTCTACAATCCCCGGGGGTAAAGCGTGCAATGGCCGTAGAATGGGAGAAAACTTTGGTCAACAGGCCGCTGCAGAGATATCCAACGCAACACGTCAGGCCTCTGATAAAATATCAAAATCTATGGAAGAGTCCACCAAACGATTGCAAGAAAGTATCGCATCTGCTTCTAAAGCTTTGGAGATTGCTGCCGGGCAATTGTCCAAATCCATTGATAATGGAGCAAAAGAGCTAGGCAGCTCTATTAGGCAGGTGAGTGGAGACCTTGTCAAAATTTCAGAGAAGGTCACCAATTCATTTGACAAAGGGGTTGAGGAAATGAGTAGCGTCATGCGGGAGGCTATCAACGCAACAAAGGAAATCTCCCAAACGCTTTCCAACACTGTGGATAAGGCGGTTGCTGAGGTTGGGAAACAAATTGAGCACGCCACAAACAAAGTCCAAGAAATTGTAAAGGATCTCACGGACTCTCTCGACAAAGCAATGGATAAGTTAGCTGAGACCATGATGCACGTGGCTGACAGTTTAGTGGAAATTTCAAAGCAAGTTAACCTGAGAATTGATTCAGGTGACATGGTTGAGTTGGGGAAGGAAGTTAAGGAAGGCTTGGTCCAGTCTATTGCAGAATTAACGCAAAATTGGGAAATGGCAGTGAACACAGCGGATTTGAAGGATGTTGGGGCTTCCGCCGCTGCAGAGCTGAGCAAGGCCCTGCAAAATATTAATGCTAAGGTCGTAGTCCGAATGGAAATAGATGATAATTCAAGACGGGCAATCAAGTACATTAGTTTTGCAGGTGTGTCTCATAATGTTTTGCGAATTCGCTAATATGTAATGAATTTTTTTTAAAAATTACATTTCTAAATGAAAAAATATTTTGATTTTTAGTTGGCACCGCCTTCTCGGTTCTATTTATTGCTATTATTGTCACATTAAAAAGCTGCCGGTCATGCGTCGTCAACTCTTTTACTGCAATAACCAAATGTAAATCTAGTGATGTGGAAGCCAGTGCCGTAGAAGATGGAGTAAAAAATAAAGTAGAATTAAAACCGCTAAAAAAACAAAACCTCGTTAACAACAAGCCACTTAAAAAGCAAGGTAAATCATCCACATAAAACAATTTCAGATTTGATTCACTTTACTAATAATTATTTGGGTTTATGGCAGCAAAAGTCGAATTTTCCGGTGACAATGGTTCTTCTTCAAACACGGATTACAAAACTGACGATGACAATGATGATGGGATGAAAGACCGTAGTAGAAAAAAGAAGGCTTTTGATAAGAGACTGACAAAATCATATTCGGGTAAGTTCAATATTTTTGTAAACTGCTAATAAAAAAAATATGAGCAGTAATCATTTTAAATATTTTACACTTCTCATTTGGTTTTTAATTTATTATCTTTGTATCTGTATTGCATTCATGCTATAGATTACAAAAATTTTCCGAAGATTAAGAATCAATGGGAAAAAAGGGAAAACAGAGCGCTTGACCAGAATTCACAGAGCTCAAACCTTGACAAACTATTGAGTCCAGATTAATTTAATGAATAAAACATAAATTTCAAAACTAATTAAAAATTAAATGCCATTTTTAGGCTTTGCAAGAAATTATGTACCTAATTATTTTAAGAAATGTTAGTAGTCTCTTATGTAATTCAAAATGATAAATGTTTTAATTCATTCCAAAAATTTATAACCAACCTGTTTGTTACTTAGTTTTATAACTAGCACCTTTTCAAAGTATTTTAAGTAAAATGCGTCCAATAAACTAATTTGCTAAACAAAATATTTTTTAGTGGACTTGCTTCCAAAAAAGTCGGTTACGAAAGCTATATATTGCTTGCAGTCTATTCATTGACTTTATTATTTAGCCACAATCTTTGGACATTTGCATAATATATTTTATCAAACCGAATGTAGGGTTCTGTGAAATTCATTGTCAGAATCCCTTTACTATTTCCGGCTAGTATGAAGAAAAAGTATTTTGGTGATGACAGACGACAAGACTTTTTAAATCTTTCTTTCATCCAAAGTTTTGAGTGTCATCATGCATGGAGGTAGAGGCAGACATGGATATATTCGAGAGATTGAGGTTTCTCTATTGCTTTTCTTTTTGTATGGAATGAAATGAAAAAATGGATAAATATTTTGATGAAAATGCAACGATGAAAATTTATAATTTTAACTAAAAAACAATTTAATATTCTTCAACTCAACTCAAATTAAAAAATTGAAAGAAGTAAAATGAACAGATTTTGAGTACTTACTTACCCTTTTGCTTGTCTTGTCAGAAAAATGCGCAAGCCGATTAAGCGTACGATGATGATATATGAATGTGATAAAATAAATTTGTTTGTTTGTGTTTGGTGATAAAAAGGATTAATCTAAAAATGAACGTGCTCTGGAAAAAATATGTCCATGCCTTATGCCTTTGCTCATTAAAGCTCAACAACTATTTCCATGAATTGCATTACTTTATTATCTCTGTAAATTTTGATATAGAAAGTGAATGACTATATTATATTATATATAACCGCTCTCATGACTCTGACCGTATTCGGATGGAAAAATAAAAATGAGTCATCCGAGTAAAGTACTGCTGCTGCGTTGCGTGAGATAATGTCTATTCCACTTTATTTGAACAATTAACGTTTGGTAATTACGAATGACCAATGAATAAATCATATAATATTTATTTGGGAGGCTGAATCAGAATTTCATCATCAAAACAGTTCCAGCCTGATCGTAAGACTGACCACCACCGCACCAGCTCCGACGTTTTTTTCATTAAAGTTTTTTTTAAAAATTATGTCGAAGTTAAAGAAATCTCGGCTCCCGCCATTTCCAATATTCTACTCAATCCTCATCCTATCTTCCACAATTCCTGGGAATGAATCTTGTAGCTTCCGCCGAGCTGGCGAAAATGCAGGTCAGAAAGCGGCAGAAGCATTAGCAAAGGCTACCCGAGAATCCTCAGAGCAAATATCTAAAGCTTTAGAAAATTCTGTGCGACAACTGGACTCAAGTTTAAAAGCTGCTGTCTCAGCTTTAGAAAAGTCCGCTGGGGAGCTGTCAAAATCAATCGACAATGGAGCGAAGGAGTTAGGCAGCTCCATTAGAAAGGTGAGTGGAGACCTGGTCAAGATTTCAGAGAAGTGTCACCAACTCAATTGACAAGGGGGTGGAGGAGATGAGTAAGGTCATGCGAGAGGCTATCGACGCGACTAAGGAGATCTCCCAAACCCTTTCAAATTCAGTGGATAAGGCGGTCGCAGAAATTGGGAAACAGATAGAGCACGCCACAGACAAAATTCAAGAAATTGTGAAAAATCTCACCAACTCTCTGGACAATGCGGTGGATAAGTTAGCAGAGACCTTGAGACATGTCGCCGACAGTTTTGTGAAGATTTCGGAGCAATTCAACTTAAGAATTGATTCGGGCGATGTGGTAGAATTGGGGAAGGAAATGAAGGAAGGTTTAGTCCAGTCTATTTCCGAATTAACGACGAATTGGGAGATGGCGGTTAATACAGCAGATTTGAAGGATGTTGGGGCCTCGGCAGCAGCAGAGTTGGGGAGGGCCATGCAAAATATTAATGCTAAGGTAGTGGTTCGTTTGGAAATGGATGATAATTCGAGATTGGCAATTAAAGACATCAGTATTGCAGGTAAATATATTTGTTTTGTTAAAATTTCGTTTGATTGAAATTAGGTTGGTAATTATTCGTCAATTAATTTTTTGCAGTGGGAATCGCCTTCTCAGTTCTGTTTGTTGCTATTGTTGTCGCTTTAAAAAGCTGTCGTTCATGTGTCGTTAAGTCATTTACTGCTATTAGCGATCAATGCAAATCTGGAGACGTGGAAGCTGGGCCCGGGGAAGAAAACGGGGTGGAAATGAAGCCGATGAAGAAACGCGAGAAAACTAAAAATCCCTCAATTAAAAAACACGGTAAATTACTACTCAAAAGCTAAAAAATGGAAAATAATTTGATTGCTACTTTATTTTAATAATTTTATTTTGCATTTTGTCTTCCGCAGAAAAGGTTAATTTTTCCAGGGGCGACAATGACAGTTTCACTTCGTCCACTGATTACAACACCGACGAGGGCAATACCAATGATAATGAGGAGATAAGAGAGAAAAGGAAGAAGAAGAAGGCTTTTGATAAAAGACTGACAAAGTCATACACAGGTTGGTTCAAAATTTGACCATGCAATTCATATGTAAATCAAATTGAATGATTATTTATCAACTTCGTTTGCCGTCGTGATTTTATTGATCTCATTAATTTAATTTGAACGTAACGTTCCCGTGTTTTTAGATTACAATGACTTCCCGAAGATAAAGAACAAATGGGAGAAACGAGAAAACAGAGCTGTGCGACAAGCTGCTCAAAGCTCAAAACGGGACAAACTGTTGAGCCCGGACTGATGTAAACTAGAAGTTTTATTTGTAATTTGACCGACCGACTTGTTCACTATTCTTATCATTCTCATGTACCAAATAGTATTCAACCAACTTCGCTAAATATTCTATGTGAATCTAGTAGAGTTCATAAATTTATGATTTCGTAAAAAAAATAAAAACTTTGTACTTTTAATAAAAAATAGAACTAAAATGTATCAGTTTTCAAGAGTATTTTCTAATTTTGTTTTTCTAAACTTTCATAAAAAGTTCACCAATATCATTCATCGAAGATATTTCAGCTGTCTGCATATGAAATTCAATTAATTTTTTTCTTGACATTCTTCTGAAGTTACGTAATATTGTTTGCACCCGAATGCATGCAGCAGTATATTATACTATTATGTATATCATTTTTTTCTTCTTAATGCCAAAACTGATATCGTGATTTCATAATGTAATTGCAATTTTTATGTTTGTAATTTGTAACGAACGATTCTGCTATTGTGTTGCAGCAGCATGTGCATAGGTATACATCATTTTGCTTTTCGTCCAAATTTTGCGGACGATGCACATTTCTTCTGAGTGTCAACGAAAGGAAGTCGTCACGTCATCATAAACGAAACATTTTTTATGGAGCAATAATTACTTTTAAGCTTTTAACCTTACTGTCGTCGCCGTTTCTTTTTTTCACTTTACAGCTTTGATGCTGACAGAAAGTGATTGCAAAGCTATTTTTAAGTTACCCATGTAGTATTTATCGTAAAATCATCATCATCATGCCATTGCATTGCCACATCGGTCCAAAAACTCTCTCTCTTGCTTCTTACTAGGTATGTTCATGTCCATAAAATCTTTTTCGATGAAACAGTTAATTTTTTTATTCCACGAATGAAAAATGAACATAATTAGTAGTACAAGTACTCATGTACCCCACACTTGTTGCTGGATAATGATGTGATATTATAGCGATAAAGAATTCAGAGTATCAAAGCCCTTTGATATTTTAGATTTACTTTATCAGATAGGAAAAAAGGGTTGATAAATTAGAGAAGGACAAGCAATACAAGACTAAGGAAAATATTCGTTATTATGAAGAATGAGGTCTACGTGTGTAAATAAGAACCACTAATATCTACAGTTTCGTTTTGTTGTAATAAAATAAAACATTGATTCTTTTTATCAGTTAAGACGAAACGCTTTCCTTTTGTACATTATCATAACATTTATCATGAAACATGAAGCAAACGTTTAAATGCTAATTCAGTTAGGAAAAGGTACTTCACTTCGTAGTACTAAAAGGATGCCACTTCCATAGCATCAGCAGAGAGAAATGATGATGATGGTGGTGTGGTAATTTGAGACATCTTAATAAGATACGAGCTAAGTAAGTCGTAGTCTCACTCCTTTTAGTAAACACTTTTAATCACTTTCTTGTTTTCTTTCTGATGATGATAATATTATTTATGTATTGCACTTTGTACTATACTGGACTGAATAAGAAAGAAAGCGACATTTTAACAACTAAGCTCCTTCAGTAGAGCAAAATGTGACTCATCAAATCAAATCAGACAAAAATCGACAGGTTGAGTTGCATTGCATTGCAGCTG